>JAIPRM010001908.1:0-30428 GCA_025469315.1 Stegophylla sp. TES_Ste_2020 | reverse complement strand
ATTATTTCAATACTAAAAATTGTTTAAATAGCGGAAAAAAAAAAAAAAAAAAAAAAAAATAAACATCATTGTAAAAACATAAGCTTCTTCACTTCGTTCAGAATCTAAAATATAAAAAAAAAATATTCTCTTTAAAAATATTTAGTTAAAGGAAAGATTTCTATATTTTAAAAACCATAACATAAAAAAAAAAAAAAAGATGCATATCTATGAAAAATAGTATAAATTATTTTATTTCATAAAAATGTTATCTTACATTTTTCATAAAAAATTGAGTTATTAACTGGCTCACGCAGTGAAACCACTTGCATAAAATAATAACATTATAATACATAAATGTACTTCAATGTTTTAAAATTAATTTCCATAAATTAAACCCAGTTTCCAACTTTAAACACTTTATTCACAACATCAAATATTTTAATTAATTAAACTATTATTAAAATGTTGAGAACCACTTTAACAAGAAAATTTGAAATTTTGGCGCTTATACCCAATTTTTTTTTTCACAATACACATTTTAGTCATTTGGATCCTACTATTTTTTCCCTAATCTTATTACATTATAGTTAAATAAACACAATAATTGTTATTTAATAATAATTTACCAAGGTACGATTACCATTGTGATTATTATGATACACTAATATATCAGGAATACAGAAATTACTGATAGACAATGCTATTAACTAAAACTGGTTATATAACTAATGTATTATTAGTTTACAAATATATGCCAAGTTTTGAGTACCTATTATAATTTGTATTCTACTCATTTGAAATTGACACACACAAAAAAATAATTTTTGATCGCTATAAGCAACTAAATTATAAATTAAATTTAATTAATATTATTTGAGAAGTTGTGACCAAAAAAAATACATTTTTAGTTACTTTATTTTTTTAATAACCGAACATAATATGGTAAGTATATAAGTCATGAGAACCTAGCTTGGTATTTTAACTTATAAAATTATTCAAATTAGTCTAATGGACATAAGTACCTCATTACCTTTTTTAATATAAACAAATTAATAATTATTTTTACTAATACTAAATAATATAATAATTTATCTCGTAAATTCTTCAAATATTTTATGGGTTTTAATCAGTTATTTTAGAGTATTTTTTTGTTTTTTTATGTAGCAACATCACTTAGTCTCCATTCAATTCATTTATAATTATTATTGTTACTCGCAATGAATTTTATTCTATTGGCGTTTAATCTTTTGATTTTATAAGCGTTTCGACCTTATGTTTATTATCATTTAAAAAAAAAAAATTGTATATAACCAAAATTTTAAAATCAAATTTCTTTATACTATCACAAAATAGGAAATTTTCTCATAATTTGTATAATTTGTATAATTTGTAGGGATCTAAATTATTTTTTAAGAGACTACATATTCAATACTTATATTTAAAATTAGTTTAATGTTAAAGAATGATATCAAATGTTATTCGATAGGATAATTTCTAAATCTATAGTCAATTAACATATCTTAAGTTCATTGTTGTAATTGAAGATTAACAGATGAGCAAATGTTTCTTCTTCTACTTTCTATGAATTAGGGACTGTCAGATTATACACTAAAACACTCATGAAAACTGAACCTTGTTCTTTAACAAAAAATTTTATTCTATAAAATGTATTTAAATGTCTTGGAATTGAAAGACATATTTTGTGAAATTTTGTACCTCATTTTAACCGGGCAGGATAAAAAAAAACATTTCTAATGAGAAAAAAAATGATTTCAGATATTAAAAATTATCTTTCACCTAAACGTTTTTCATATAATTGTTTAATTAAATTTGAATATTTATAGTTTGAATGAGAAGATAAAAGTTTTAAAGAATATTTTGTTTAATTTAGAAAAAACTATAGAGAATTTTGATAAATTATTTCCCTAAAATATCATCAAGAGTCGAATTTTGATTCTGAAAAATGATGATTGAAACATTTAGACAAGTATTTTTATGAAAAAAAATAAATAAATAAAATAAGTATACTGTAAAAACACACTTGACTGAACAACAAAAATAAATTTACATATGCATAGGTTAAGAATTATTCACATAGTTAGTTGTTAAATAATGATAAAAATCATTAGAAAAATTGTTACTTTAATCAATAGTTCCTCAATATTTAATTTTCATTCTTAAAATTAGGTACAGAAAAAAAAACAATTTGCACTGATTAAAAATTGGTCAGGATCTAATTTCCAAAATTTTTAAACTTAATATTAAATCTTAAAAAAAAAATGAAGAAGGACTTTTTGACAGTACTTGAGAGATGCAAGGCTGTGGTTCGCCGCACTATCCGGTTGTTGGAGGTCACTCCACACGGAATAAGAATCTATGGTTCTATAGCTAAACTTTAAAACATTGCGGATACTGCACAGGAAAAGAATAAAAAATTAACATGATTTGTAAAATCATAAGTTTCTTCACTCTGCTCAGAATCTACATTCATGTTAAATTAAATAATATTTTATGATGATTTTATTATGCATTAGATTCTTGTGATTTTATAATTTAGCAATTGTTTTATTTTTAAAATTCATGAAATCACTATTATATATTAGATTTAACAGAAAAAAATATTTCTCATTATAAGATCCAACAATGCAAATAAATACTTAACAAAATCTGACATATTTCAAATCATGGGTATTTTTAGCTCCTTGGGAGAGGAGAACCATTCTGAGTGGGATCTCATTTTAAATCAGACAATTACTTAAAAATCTTTAAGTTTATTATTATAAAAAATTAATTTAATTATATTTAAAATTCCAGTTTTGATTAATAAAGGCTTTTTTGACAAATTATGAATAGTTTATTTCAAATGTTGAGAATTTCAATTAATTTAAAGTACCAAAAAGAGGCAATCTCAGATTAAAAATATTCGAAAAGTATTTCTATACAAAAACGTGTACCCATAAAAAATAACAAAAATATAACTACATAATATCATTGATAAAACACAAGTTTCTTCGCTCCATTTGAAATGTTAAAAATTTCCTTTAAAAAAAAATAAAATAATTGTGTTTTTGAAATTACATTAATATATAGAAACATTGAGTTTTCACCCATTAAAATAATATTGTAGCAGCGTGATTAATGATTACATATTGAAAAAAATTTGTCTACTTATTTTCATATTTTTCATATGTTTAACTGGTCTGAAAATTTTATAAGAAACAAAAATACCTTGCAGGTAATGGTTTCATATAAGTAGTGCTTAATATAAATGTTTAATATTATAATTTATGTATAACTAGTCACTATCATGTAAAATAACTATTTTTCTTTCAATTAATTTTTTTTCTTAGCATTGCTATTCTGGAAGGTTGACGGGGTCAAATAAAATTTAGACAAACTAGGTTCATTTACCTCCAAATTTTTAATATCTGGATCTTCATATAGTACTCTTTGTCTGAATCATGACATGTGCAAGTCTCTATTGATGATTCCCCAAGACTCCGCATAGCCATTATGCCCAGTAGAAAACTTGCACGCATTTCCATAAATGTTTCCATATTTTGATTGGCCTGCAGGCACTCAGCATTCATGCGGTGATACAATTTTTGATAGTAAGCATTATCTCCATCACTGTTTCAAAATAATAGTTTCATAAATTAATCAAATTTTTAAAAAAAAACTTAAATTTGTATAAAGTGTAATGAAATTAATATTTATTTTCATATTTTTAACTGGTATGAAAATTTTTCAAAAAAAAAAATTCCTTGCAGGTCAATGGTTTTATATAAATGTTTAATATTTTAATTTGTATATAACTAATCATTTTCATGGAAAAAACTATTTTTCTTACAATTAATATTTTTCATGGCTTAGCTAATATGGGAAGGGAAGGTATGGGTGGTTAAATTAAATATATACGTACTAGATCCATTTACTCCAAATTAAAATCATTTGGATCTCTATGTAGTACTCTGGTCTGAATCATATACAAGTCGCATGTGATGAATTCCCAAAGAATCCACACAGCCATTATTGCAGCATAATGCCTTGCAGTAATCGCACACACATTTCCATTAACGTTTTCATATTTTGATTTTCCTTGCAAGCGTTCGGCATTTATGCAGAGATATAATTTCCGTATATATCCGCGTTACATTGCTATTCTGGAAGGTTAAGGTGGTCAGATAAAATTAAGACTAACTAGGTTCATTTACCTCCAAATTTTTAATATCTGGATCTTCATGTAGTACTCTGGTCTGAATCAATCAACACATTTTCATAAATGTTTCCAAATTTTGATTGGCCTGCAAGCACTCAGCATTCATGTGGGAATATAATTTTTGATAGTTATCATTATCTCCATCACTGTTTCAAAATGATTTTAGTTGAATCTTTTAATATGGAAACCTATATGAAAATGATTATCTACTCAAAATATCAAAAATTTTAAATTTTATAAGAAAAAATAGATATTTTTCCTAAGTTCTTCATTTATTATAAAATAAACCAATTTTTTAAAAAAAAACTTATACTTGCGTTAAGAGTAATGAAATTAATACTTTTTTTCATACTTTTAACTGGTCTAAAAATTTTTAAAAAAAAAAAAATACCTTGCAGGTCAATGGTTTTATACAAATATTTAGTATTAGAATTTGTATATAACTAGTCATTTTCATGTAAAATAACTATTTTTCTTTCAATTTTTTTCATGGCGTAACTAATACAGAGGATATGGGTGGTCAGATAAAATGCATACATACTAGGTCCATTTACTCCAAATTTAAGTTATCTGGATTTCCATGTAGTATTCTAGTCTGAATGATGTGCAAGTCGCCTGTGATGAATTCCCAAAGAACCCACATAGCCATTATGTTCTGCAGTAATCTTGCACGCATTTCCATTAATATTTCCATATTTTGATTTGCCTGCAGGCGCTCGGCACTCATGCAAAGATACACATTTCGGTTATAATTTAAATTGAACCTATTTATATGGAAATCTATATGAATATGATTTTCAACTCAAAATATGAAAATTTAAAATTTTATATATATTTATAAGAAAATAGAGAAATATAAGAAAACATTTCTACATTTATTTCAAAATTAATCAATTTTTTTTTAAAACTTATATTTTATTAAGTGCCTATGTTAATTGATGAAAATGTCAATTTTTCAATACTAGTATTTTTGGGTTTAAAACTAAATTTAATTTAATATGATTCTAATCAATTACTTAAATGTAAGGATATATTATTTTAATTTTTTACAAACATTTGAAGTATTATTTCATTACTTATTACTTTTTTTTATGATAAACAGATTAGATTTTCGATAAATTATCTCATTTAAGCAGTGGTGTATTTAAGAATTTTTCATGGAAAGAATCGGACAATTTTTCCCAACACATAGTTGTTAAAGGCTTTTCCCCTACTCATAAGCCAGATGAAGGAAACTTGACAGGCTAAGCTTCCTAAATCTACTGTAACCCTCCTTTTCCCAGATATATTATAAATCACTTATGTTTAATACCATTAGAAAGGGCTAAATTATACAAAATAATATTTCAGCTTCCCCACTAAAATATATCACTATTTGTGATATGGTATAGTGTGAACCTTTCTTTTCAGTATGAGGTTTATATAGTTTAAACTGTAAAATATAAATAAACAATTTTTTTGGTGACACACCTAATAATACGTGACACCCTAGTGTGTCGTGACACACCAGTTGAGAACCACTGATCTAGAGGCAATTTCAGTATCAAAAAGTTGTTAGTCAAGGTTTTTAACAAGTATTTCCATACCAAAAAATGTTCACAGAAAAACAAAGTAAACATCATTGTAAAAACATGAACTTTTCACTTCACTTAGAATTTAAAGAGGACAAGGATTACTTTATTAATTATTATTAAATATTAGTATTGGACAATTGCTGGACATTTGAAAAAAATAGTGAATTTTTAATTATTCTTTTATTAATATTCAACTGTATTATTGAAAAATAAATATGTAATCTATAAATGACTCAAAACCCAAATATTCCTATAAAAACACCAAAATACCAATTATAGGTTTGTTGATGGTTTATGTATTTATATAATCAGATTTTTAATGCTTATAGTATTTTTATAAAGACATTGATTATCTGACACACACACACACAAACACAAGATTATCTAGCACCCAACATTATTAAATACCATTAAATTTGTTAAATATAAACTAATCGACAATTATGATTATTGTATATTAAATGCATCTATGATCAGAATCATTTTATTGAAGAATTGATTTAGCTTTGTTTAAAACACATTAAGTACACCCACCAAAAGCATCCCACCCGAGGAGGGAAGAATACCCATGGTGCCATGTACCTATTTCCGGTTTTTTCTTCTGTAAACACTTTTTGGTATAGAAATACTTGTCTAAATGTTTTGATCAGTAACTTTATAGATTCAAAATCTTACACAGATGATACTTTTGAGAGATCCTTTTTCAAATTTCCCAACACCTATACTTTAAAGTATAAAGGAAAACTACCAGAAAAATGATAGAAAAAAAAAACAGTAAAATATGCTATAAGATAAATTTGAATTTTGCTATAAAATATCAATAATAATATAGCTAGAAAGTTAAAACTTTCACCAACTAGATATTAAAAATAATTACACGCATCACAAAAATTAAAAAAAAATTGACCAATTTGGATCTAAGTACAGAATTTTTGAAATAACTATTGAAAATTTCTCAGTTTTTGTAAGTTTTTAATTTAACTGTTTTAAAAATTAACAAAAATATATATTCAAACACCTTGGTGATATTTATAATTGATTTCATGAAAAATAGCGGAAGATGGCCTTAGCGGTTACTCTTCTATTTACTCACTGAATATTACAGTCTTCGACCGCACCATACACCGCCCGAGCCAGATACATAGTCCTGGGATCTTCATTCATCCTGACTTTTGCCATTGTCGTTAAATCGTCGTTGTCACCGTCGTCATCACTTGAGCACGAAATGCTGTTCGAGTCGCAATGTGCTGGCGAAACACGGAGTACCGTTAGTCATATTCGTTAATTTAACCATTAATCACTGTTTATGACGTTTAAGTCACAGAATACATATACTCTGTGTTATGTCCGGATAAACATGGAAAAAATAAGAGATATAGGTTGTCAACGGAGTGGTGTTGTTTACGTCGCACCGGTTTTATTTTATCGGTTTTTTCAAATCTTGTGCCGCTTAATATGGAACGATCAGAGATCGTGAAATTATCTAAGAGAACGACGGATTACGCGTAGGATAAATATTATTTAACCAAAAAAAAACAATACCTTGTTAACATTATCCGGACGAGACACGCCACTGAGATAGATAAGAATATTATAGATAGATAAGAATGTTCTTATCTATCTAAGTGGACGCGGCTCGCTAATATTGATAACACTAGGCATAATCTCCATCACAGTTGATAAAACGCGAGTATAGATAAAACATGGAGTAACTTTTATTATTTTATTTAATTATTCTATGAAATAAAAATGCGAATTGAAAACATTACAAACATACGCATCCGCCGATATATATACAATAATGGGTGCACCTGGTTTGCGCACATTCACTAAAATTAGAACTCGTTTGCGCACATTTTTACAACTCGTTTGCGCACAGATTATTTCTAATGCAACCACTCGTTTGCACACATATTATTTTTAATTCAACCACTCGTTTGCGCACACATTTCTCTTCCCACTTACACATCTTTAGGACTGTCAGAGAATAATATAAGTTCACTGGTATGTATTCGTTATTTCGTAATCCATAATATTATATAAATGTGTGAAAATTTCAAGTTTCTAATTCTTCTAGTTTTTGAGTTTACGATTAAATTACTAAAATAGGTTCATGAAAATCTCGTTTACGGCGCAGTTGGCCGTTTTTACAAAATTTTTCAACAGTTTTTCCTTGTTTTTGGAAGAAAAAGTATTGAACATTTTGAAAAATAACCTAAATTACCTAAACAGGTACTTTATGAAAAATGTTTTGATGAAAAAGAAGTGTTTCTACACGAAAATGTGAAATAATGAATAGACATCATAGTAAAAGCACTAGCTTTTTCTAGAATATAAAATATTTTAAAATTGACCCTCCCTGAAAATAGAGTCAGGGACGCTCCTTTGCGCTGCACCCTGTACGAGTGAATAGTCAAAAACAAAGCGATTTCAATACAACAGTTTAGCGATCAGTAATAAATATTAATACATTTTATCTAAGTATAACGAGTTAAATTATAGATAAACTCGTTATTTTGAAACACGATTAAAGATTATACGTTATACTTTTAATCATATTATATATCTTTAATTATGTTTGAAACCTTGGAAATAGCTATCGTTAGATCGTTCATATACCTATTCAGATGTTTTATATTATATTATTCCTTTTGGACAGATACTAACATGTAGTATATTATTGTGTTAACGAGTATAATATATAGTTAATTTTATAATATTTTGTGTGCAATAAAGTGGTTCCATCTACAATATATTGAGCGCAATCGAGTGGTGCCTTCTATAATATATTGTGCGCAATCGAGTGGTTCATTTGACAGTAATTTGTGCGCAAACGAGTAATAGGTTTTAACCGAGAAATTTTAAAATGTGCGCAAACTAGTTGTAGCCACAATAATAAACTATGATCATAGAATAACTCTATGTTACCTACTCTATGACTCAGATACACTTCAATTATAAACTCAGTTTGTAAATATAAAATAATAATGATAATGTAACTTAAATTCTAAGTGAAACCGCAAAGGAGCTGGAGTTTGTACAATGACGTGTATTATTATTTTTATGTAAATGCTTTTTCGTATGGTAAAACTTATCCAAAAATCGAAAGATCGGCAACTTATTGTATCAGAATATGGCTCTTAGAAGATACTTTAGAGATATCATTTTCCGAAACTCTCCATAGGTTTTCCAAAATTTGGAGAAATCTACTCAAAGGTTGACAAAAACACATTTAAAACTTTTTTGCTATGTAGTCTTCGTTCTTATTACCTACTTTTCAATTTTTATTTTTATGTTAAAAACTAATATGTATGCGCTAATCGCTAATCAATAAACAATTTTACATATCTTATGAGTTATGATATTGTTATGGTCAAATGCAGTGATTTTCAACCTTTTAAAACCGGTACATTCTTCTGTCCATAAGTACATAATTATATTGCGGCGTAGTCAACTTTTTCTGTTCTCAAATACTTTTTTCACCCATTTGTCTGTTCATATATTGTAGCGTTTTTTTTTATAATTGAAAAATACACATCCAAAATTAAACACCCTTTGATATACATAACCCTAGTCCCCCCTTACACTTCACGTTTGCAATGTTTTTTACTCAGTTTGTACGTTAGTCCATGGGCGTTCTCACGGGGGGGATATAGGGGATAGATCCCCTCTCAAGATGAATTTTTAGATTCTGAGCAGAGGGAACAAGCTTATGATTTTACAATGATGTTTATTTTATTTTTATTTTTGTAAACACTTTCGAGTAAAAATACTTGTCCAAACATTTCGGTCTGTATAACTCTGTGTATAACTGAAATTATACTCAAATGGTACTTTATAGAGGCAATTTTTAAAATTTCCCAATTCTTTTTTGAAAAATGTGGAAAATCTGTCGAAAAATTGCCAAAAAACTGCAAAATATGCAATTACCGGAATTTTTATAAAATTTAAAATTGCTTTTTAATATAACTTCAAAAATACTACAGCTAGAAATTTGAAACTTTTACCAGCTGCTAAAAATGGTCACGAGAATTTTTTTTTAAAAATTTCAAAAAGATTCGATCAATCTTAATTAAGTTAGCATTTTGAAAATTTCGGAAATTTATCGTTTTTTGTTATTTTTGATGTAATAAAACTTGGTTTTTAATATTAAGACTTGAAAATTTAATATAATCTCACTCACATATATGTCTAATAGATCTGAAAAAATCTCGAAAATCGTAAGTCAACTTTTTTCTCTATAACCGTTTGAAGTTAGAATTTTTCCTTTGTTACTTTTATCTAAAATTATACACTTTAACGTACATAAAATAAAATTATTTCAACCGATCTTTTTGAAACTTGTTATATAGATAGATAATTTCATTGCAAATATTTTGGTGTAATAAAATAATTTTTTACTAACGAAGAATTAAACAGTTTACAAAGGTTTGATAAAAAGTCGGAGAAAGTACGGACAAAATTATGAGATATTTCTAGTTTATAAACACTCAAGAACGAAGTTAATGTTTTATCTCCATCTTTCGTATTTTTCAACGTTCAATGCGACGGTGTGAATTAAAATTCACGTGCATCACAGTTTTCTAATTATTCTATTTTGAAAATTTAATATTTTCAGTTGTTATATTAAATAATACCTACTATTTCGAAGGTTCTTAACGTTGTTATTGTGGCGTACTAGTTAAGGCATTAGATTTGAATGTGTAGGTTTCAGGTTCGAAAATTAAAAATTTTGCACTTTTTTCAATCGTGACTGACCAAAGGCAAGACGATAAACATTAGTACTATTTATGTTATAGTGTTATAGTATGTTATATGTTATCGTTAGTTTACGATAATTAGAGCTGTTTTATTTTTATTTTATTATGATGTATTGATATCAATATATTTTATTGTAATTTGAAATTATTTATAGTGTATTCATTAGGTGTAAGTGAATATAAGTTAATCAATTTTCGTTTTTCGTAAATGTTGTATGTATTAAAACAATTTTTTGTTCAACGTTTATGTTCAATTTTTCAAAATTGATATTTATTATTGTGTATTAGTTGAAGCTCCATTCAGAATCATTTTATTGAAGACATAATTTATTAAAATAAGTTCCATACTTGTCAAATAAGTACATATTAGCTTATTTATTTGATCTATGATATTTTCTAAAATTATTTGATGGAGAAATTAGCTGAGTTTAGAGGCATATTAAATTGATGAATTTTAGATTCTGAGCGAAGTGAAGAAGCTTATGCTTTTACAATGATGTTTATTTTTTCTGTAAACACTTTTTCGTATAGAACTCCTGGTCCAAAAGTTTCGATCAGTAACTTTATAGATCCAAAATCTAGTTGGTACTTTAGAGAGGTCAATTTTTAAATTTCTCAATATTTTTTTAAAAAACGCAGAAAAACTGTAAAAAAATGGACGAATAACATCAAAATTTGCAGTTACCTGAATTTTCGTAAAATTCAAAATGTATTTTGACCATAACTTCTAGAATAATGCAGATAGAAACTTGAAACTTTCACCAATAACTAAAAATCGTCACGAGAATATGTTATAAAAATTTCAAAAAGATTTGATCAATTTTGAGTTAAGTATAGCATTTTGAAAATTTCGGAAATATCTCATTTTTTGATAGTTTTATGTAATAAAATTTTTGATTTTTGATATTAAGACTTGAAAATTTAATATTAACTCACTGACATATATGTCTACTTGACCTGAAAAAATCTCAAAAATCGTTAGTCAACTTGATAAAGAAATCGGCCTAGCACACCGACAGTACTAGGTTCGATTCCAGCCCAGCTCTCCGAATTTTTGCATTTTTTTTTCTTATATTTTAATTATAATTTATGTTATTAACTTCCTTCATTCAGAATCGTTTTACTGAAGAAATGATTTATCGTTTCTTTAAAATTTAATACGCCCGTCAAGAGAATACCACCCGTCGTGCGAAGTACACTCATCGTGCGAAGTATGTCCGGTTTTTTTATTCTACAAATGTAAAACCATGTGGATCGCAATAGGTTTTTGAAGAAAAATTTGGGTCATGGTCCTAAAATGATTAAAAGAATTACTGTAGTAATTTTCTTGATAATTTCTCAATAGTTTTCAAACACTTTGGGAAAATTTCCCGATATTCGACAAAGACTCATCCTTTAAACATTTAATAATAATCCAATTTTTATGAAAATTCCGATATATACAGATAATAATATGAAAAATTTTTGACGAAAGAACATTTATCAAAGGAAATGATTTATCGTTTCGTAGAATTGAACGCGGCCCACGACGAATGCCACCCGACGAGCGAGACCCATGACGATACGTCCGGCTTTGTTTTTTTTTTATTTTTCTGCTGCAAAGGGGGGTGATTTTCGGTACGAATCGCAACGCGGGATCACACGGTGTAGATGTGTCGACAATAAACGATAAACGAAATCCTCGACATCGCGTGTAACGATAAGGCCTCCCCCCCCTCCGGATGCGAGGCGATCCGAACACTTGCAGCACTACTGCACGATATTCGTACGCGCGGGCGCGTGTCGTATCTGTGTGCGGTAATGATGATAATTAATACGTTTTAATGTCCGAATAAATCGGGTCTAGTCACTGTGGGAGGACCGCCGAGTCGTGGTGCGCGATAATGAAGTGCTCGCCGTGTCGTTTGTCCGTCGTCGAGCACAACAACCGTAGTCACACATCGCTTACACGTGTCCCGTGGTCCTAACCAAAAGGAACGATATACGCGTTGTGTGTGCGTGTGTGTATGGACGGCATGAAAATGTTTTTGGTTTTCGTCAAAACAACGTGCAGGTCTTTATATTCTATAACCCCCCCCCCCCCGGAAAAAACCTTCGGCGGTACAATGCTTCAGCAGGAGACCGCCAGTCGCGCGCGGGGGAGGCCGAGTGCATCAACACGTGTGCGCCGATGATCGATTTTGGCAGAGTATATAACAACGTCGTCGTATCGCCGAGAGAGGTACGGCGCGGAGCGACGAAAAAGAAAAGAGGAATCCAATTATTACGAACCAGTGGATCTCACATCCTGTTTTGTGCCCGCTCGTCGTCGTTATATATTATTATACATTTTGTAATCTAAGTGTCTAATCTCTCTATTGTGTGGCCGCGGGGCCAAATCAATTCACCGGCGGCTCTGATCCCCCGTCCCCGTCCCCCACCAATCACTCCGGCTTGGACTCGTCGAAACGAAACCGAGTCGAAAGGGGAAACACCGAAGGGCTTTCACGCTCATTGTTATACGTGCGAGTATAAACTATACTTATACACACACACACAAGCGCAGATGTTTCACCTTATTTACCATTGCATAAGTGTGTGTGTGTGTGTGTTGTTTGCATATAATAATATGTATGTGTATATAAATTTCGTGTGTTTTGTGGGCGCGTGTCCGTTCTTGTTTATTTTATTAACGCGTTATTTTTCGGTTTATATTATTTTCCACGTCGTCTTACGTCAGTTTTAATCAACGCCATCATATGACGACGTGCCGGGGTGGGAGGGGGGGGGGTCATATCTCCGAAATAATAACGAGCGCGCAACACAGGAAGACACTATTTTATTGGTATTGTATCGTTATTATTATTTTGTTTTGTTTTGTTTTTTTTTTTCTGATCGTTTTTTTCACGCTTGTGTGTCCGCCGTAGCTATACTGCTCGAATAATATTCCCGTGTACGAAGCTGTACTACGACGACGCCGTTATCGCGCGCGTTCATCCCCGTTACCGGACTTCCGGTTTCTTCTTCACCACGTGGGGTCGTCTAACGAGTGACGTCTCCGTGAACAATAGGTGAACGCGCGTCTACCGCATATAATACACACACACGGTTTATTATAAAACTATATTAATATAATATTATATTCAATCTCCGTCCGACAATCACTGCGGCATACGTGTGTGTGCGTGTGTATTGTTGTATTCCCCCGCGACAGTATATACGGCGACATTTATTATTATGCAAATGTAAACGGTTGTTGTTTGCTGCTGCTGCACTCTTTGATCGCCGCGTCAAACGAATTATTACTATTATTATATGAAAGCGAAAAACGCGCGACAAGTCACTACTGTACTTCTCCGCACGTGGATAACGTTTTGATGGACCGATTGCACAGGTGTACCTACACAGAAGCGTAGGTATAGATTTTGAACGGCAAAAGGGGTTGAAAAATCGACCGAAAGTATTAGCGCTGAGGGATGAGTATTTTGAGAAAATATTGTGCGACGTTACTGTTACTTTTGGAGGGCTATATATAAATCAGAATAATATTTACCAATATTTAATTTATTTGAATTTCTCAATTCTGCATTTTTTTTTTTTGATAAAAACTACCCAAAATTTGGCAAAAAAGACTCGACAACCATTATGTTTTCATCCGAACGTTATGAAAATTTTAACATAGATAGATAATATGAGAAGCAGTTTGGCGCAAGAAATTTTTTCCTGTATACATTAGGTAGAAAAACGTAAAGTAAAGTAAAGGAAAGTAAAGCAAAGCAAAGTAAAGTATAGACAAGTAAGCCGGACATACTTTGTACAACGGAAATTATTTATCGTTTCTTTAAAATTATACACACCCTTCGAGAGTATCTGACCCTAAGAGCGAAGAATATCCGTGGTGCAAAATATGTTCGGCTTTTTTGTTTATATATTACTTTTACTTTTCTTTAAATTTTACAATTTCAGTTAATATCATTCTAAATAAATATTTGCCTGAAAAATATTGATATCTAAATTTATTTTCAGTTAAGTTTATTTACAGTTTGTTTGAAATTCGTTGATTTGTTGATGTGACACAAAAATACATTTGTCTAATTTAAAACCAGACTACAATTCAAAATTACAGATTCAGTGAAGTCATTTTCTATAATTTAGCCATAATATTAAAAATAGGTAAAAAATGTCTCGAACAATTAAAAAGTGCATTAAAAACTTCAAAATTTTGACAATTTTTTTTTTTTAGTTACAATATTCAGTACTTAACACATTTGTAGCTTGGAAAGCACAGTTTATGACATAGTACAAAAAAAAAAAAATAATAATAATAATAAATAATATTCAATAGCACTGAAATCCAAGTAGCACTGATGACATTTTAATCAAATTTTATGATGTTTTTTGAAATTTTCGGCGTGTTCAGTTTTATAACAGTTACCATGTGCAATCCATGTCGATTTAATATTGTTGTTCGTGCAGACGATCGATGTGGCCGTGCGTTCAACGCTCTCGTGTAGCGATACTAAAAAATGATCAAATCGATTTTCGCGAAATCGTAGACGTCAGTACGTCTATTCACGACGAGTGATGGATTTGTACAAAATTTACACGTCGTCTTAAAAAACGATAAACACATATTGCAAATGTAATATATTATACTCGAAATAAACAAATCGCGTATGATACATTATTTATCTGTGCGAAAAAAAAAAAAAACCCCACAAAATAATAATGTAAGTACACCTGCACGTCGACGTGTACCTCTACCTATATGTTCGGTAACAACAATCGAACGCGATAATACGACAACTGTATTATAATATTATATTGACGTTGTTATTATAATACTTGACGGAGGACGACGGCGGCGTGTAAAAGCCATATGTATATACATACGGTCGACTGTCGTTGTGGCGAACGAGACCGTTATAGATCGTTATAAAGTCATGCGATGACACTATAATAATAATAATAATATATTAACTTTAGTGTTGAACGACAAATCTCGTGGAGTAACAAAAACCCATTAAAACCCATTCAACGAGACGGCATTTTTCGTTTGTGCACGAAGAATAGACGATAGTGTTACAACGGTCGTGAACCCGATGCACTGATCAATGAGTTCGTAACGATTTACTGCGTTCTCCCTGTCCTTCACTCCCTAGGAAGAGTGACAATATTTCAATATCGTTTTAAATATACGTAGATCGGTAAATAGGGCCAGCCTGGGTTTAAATGCCCCCTAGGACCGTCGAAAAATTCTCTGAATAGTAGCCGAAAATTTCCCAAAAGAAATCTCCTTTCGATCGAAACATTGATTTTAAACAATTACCCGAATCTTTTCGAGAATTTTATTTATTTTTTTTTAATTCTGATAATGCTACGATTAAATTGATATAGTGAAGAAAACGAAGTCTTATCCAGTATTCAAATAAGGGTATTCGTATGAAACTATTTTAATACTATTTTTGTATTTGAATACTGTTCAAAATGCTTTTTAAAGAAAGTGTACTCAAATGCATATTCTGAATATTTTTATTCTATATTTTAATATTTTTTTTCGGAATAAATATTATTTGTGATAAATAATGCGAATTATAAACACAAATGACCGATAAAAAGTATAGAAAAGAAAGCCGGACATACTTAGCACCACGGATATTCTTCACTCTTCGGATCAGATACTTTTGAAGGGTATGTGTAATTTGTATAATTTTAAAGAAACGATAAATCATTTTTTCAATAAGACGATTCTGAACGAAAGAGTTAATAATATAAAGAATAATAACAGACGTCATTTTCAACACACTCACCAAGAGTATCTGACCCGAAGAGCGAAGAATATCCGTTGTGCGAAATATGTCCGGTTTTCTTGTCTATGTTTTACTTTTCTTTTGACAAAATATATCTCATATTATTGTCTACCTATGTTAAAATTTTCATATACTTCAGATCAAAAATTGATGGTTCCCGAGCCTTTTTTGTTAAATTTTGGGTAGTTTCCCCCCTAAAAAAAAAAAAAAAAAAAAACCGAAGAATTGAGAAATTCAGTGACCTTTTTAAAGTACCAACCAGAGGCAAATCTAGTTTCAAAAAGTTAGTGATCGAAACATTTGGACAAGTAGATCTATACGAAAAAGTGTATACAGAAAAAAAAAAATAAAATAAACATCATTGTAAAAACACTAGTTTCTTCACTTTGTTCAGAATCTTAAATTTTGAAAAAAGTTATGACGGTCGAATGAAATAAAATTTATAATTAATACATTATTATGTAAAATATAATAAAAAGTATTGAAAACTAATGGTATGATTATAATAATTATAATTTTATATAAATTTTAAAAAGAAAAAAATAATTTTTCAGACATATTCAAATAACATTTCAAGTATTCAAAAAGCTATTCCAAATGTGTTTTTTGGAAAGTATTCGAGTAAGTATTTTGAATAACTTTTCATCCGTGTGTTCGAATAGGTATTTTGAATACAAAGTAAAAAAATTCTTTACAAGATTGTGAAAACATAATAAACATAATAGAAATGACACGACATTCACACAAACAATCATTGAATAACGTCAGCATAGCTTTTGGGCTGTGTTTTTAGAAAAAACAAAATCTAAGCTTGTTGTCAGCTTGTTGTTACCGTATTGAACAGTGGCGCAACTAGGATTTTTTCAAGGGGGGTGTCCACCTATAAATTTCTACTATAATTATTTTAATATGAAATTATAATCAATGTTAATAGACATTGATTTTTTGAAAGAAATTGACATTTAAAATAATTCATTAATTCTTTTTATAAATTAATTATTTTGAATTAAAAATTTCAAGTAAAAAAATCTAACTGACTTTTTTAAGAGTTAACATTTTCATAATGTTAATTGTAGATAAATACAATTTAGCGTTGCATATTCAACAATATGAATTTTTAAAGCATGTTTCAAGTTTACCTCTGAAATAATAGAGGTTATAATTATTGTATAGTTAAAAAGATTTTTTTTCAATGCTTATTGAATACAATTTCCATAAATAAGGTTTAAGGGGGTTGTCCAGACACCCAAAACACCCCCCTTGGTTGCGCCTGTTGGTATAGAACGATCGCGTTTTCAGAATAGGTAATGAAAATTACATCTAGATAAGGATAATTTTATTTAAATTTTTCTTGATAACGAAACTTGTCTCCAAGATAACCATCTAACATAATTGATACAAGATTTATTTATTAGATGGGTCATTTTTTACCTAGATAATTATCTAGATAAGTCTCGACACTGTGTACTACACGACCGCTTGTATTCATTTCTCTTTCAAACATTTTACATAATATCTGAGTGTGCATATTTTAAGAAAAACTATGCTTTAAGCGTTATCCCGTAGGAGAAATGACGAGGAGCTTACTAGGAAATCAAATAAATAATTGAGTTACGCTTCGTTCCACGCTTTTGTTTGCTTCGTGAAACTTCCCTATCGCTTGCTCCGTGAGCGCGTCTAAATCATAAACAACCCTCGATTTGTTTCGAAAAACCACCCCGGAAGGGCCATTATTCCCGCGTCGGGTTTCGAAATCTTCCGAAATCTTATCGACGTCCACGATCGCGCACTGACACGGTACTTAGAGAAAACTTATTGAAATCGATATCCAAATGTCTGTATACGTCACCAAACGGGTAGTTTTATTTTTAATTACTCTATGCACGTGAAACGTTTAATTAGATTTTTATTCTGATTATGCATATATTATTATACAATTATTTTTAGACAATTATACATCTTTTTTCTGTGTCACGAAAATATTTATTATTATACAGTAAGTTATTACGTTTTTTTGTCGTTCATACGGTATGTAAATTAATTGGAAAGTCAGTAGTTATTACTCCTAATATAATGCAAGTACTGAAGTTTCGTTTTTTTTAACATAATATGTGATTTATAGCCCATCTTTTACTGTGATTAAAAAAAAATTCAAAATTCAAAACCGCCAAAAAAAATTTGTTGAAACATTTCAAAAATAGCCACTTTGTAGAATTACTTTTAAGTTACTTCGGGAAAAAAAATTTTGAAATCGGTTGAATTTTGAATGAATAAGAGAGAGCATTTTATCTTTCAAAAACACAGCAAATTGTAAAATTGTATGATTTTTAAGCTTTTAAATAGATAACTAATAATATGATATTAGGTAATAAAGTACACACAACTCATTAATATTTTTTGTAATATTTTTGATTATTTTTATAAATGTTCAAAATACTCACCCCATTGCTATACATAACTTAATTTTATACAACCATGATCTTTGTAATGAAATTATGCATGTAATTTGCTGTGTTTTTTGAAAAATAAAATGCTCTGATTCGTTTAAAATTCAATCGATTTCATAATTGTTTTTTTCCCTGAGTAACTTATAAGTAATTCTACAAAGTGGCTATTTTCGAAATTTTTCAAAAATTTTTTTTTCGCGGTTTTGAATTTTGGATTTTTTTTAACCATGGTAAAAAATGGGCTGTAGGTCACATATCATGTTAAAAAAACGGAACTTCAATATCTGCATTATATTAGGAGTAATAACTACTGACTTTCCAATTAATTTACAAACTGTATATATATATATATTTATATATATGGTGCAAGCCGACTCGGATTTGGGACCTCGGCGACAAAACGTCATGTTATTTAAAAAAGTATTGAAATCGACCACTCCCGTATAATAGGCCTACTATGCACACACACACACACACACACACACACACACACACACACACGTGTTGGTGAAATAATTGTATGGAAACTTCCGAACAAGCATTAGACGCGTACGCGTGTACATGTACGTGTACGTGTACGTGTACGTGTGTGTGTGAGCGTCCATTGATTGATCGTTTTCTGTAACAGACGTGTGTACGTGACAGGGAATGATTCGTATACAATGTGAATAATACATTATTTTGTATTTTATCTGGTAACAGCACGCTGTTACTCATCCCGTGTGAGTTTAACCGCACGATTTTGTCGTTTCAAAATGTATATAAAGTGCAGTAAAAAATATAATATTTTTAAGTCTGTATTTTATTTCAATGCAACACTTATTGGGCGTTATAATATCTGACTTTTTATGTTAATTGTTCGCGAGCGTTTTTCGTACAAAAATATATTATTATCATAATAATAATGCGTTATTATTTTTACAACAAAATACCACAATCGTGGCACACATAGAGTGGATTTTTTATAAATATATATATATAACAGTGTAAAAATACTTATTTTAGGTTTAAACGATAAATGAACCATGAAAAAAAGATACAGAAAAAAAAAAAAAAAAATTAACTAATTTTTGTGATCGAGAGGAAAATGGTGTCATATTTTACCTACCGATTTGGCAACGTATAAAAGGCATATTATATTATTATAGCACACACGCGAGACGTGTTTAAAAAAAATAAACATAGGCGGCACTCAAACATACATAAAATCGGATGATTGCTATTAAATATCTTAGAATATATTAGTGGTTGGAAATTGTAACTTCTCCGGGACAGTAAAATTATACTAATTTATTTACTCCTGAAATTGAAAATTTGATTTGCGTTATTGTGGGAACGCCAGACTTGTCGAGGATTCGAGATGTATGCTCAAAACACGATGTGCGACGGTCCCTAGCCTATAATAATGTTCCAATATGTGATTTTTAGAGTTTAAATTCTTTTTTCCCTTTCAAAGACAATTTATATCGGGTTACGTTAATTTAATTTGAAACTATTAAAAACTGTGAGTTTATGACAAACTTTGTCGTTAGGCACTTTTGTGTTAGGCTATTTGTGATTTTTCTCTTGCATATATTATAAACATACAGAAACAATGTTTTCGGTGAGAAGTGATGGTGATTTTTCACGATAATTTTCCGTTTATCTTTTCTAACTTCATTTATTCAAACTATTAAAAAAGTTAAACCAACTAAAAAAAAAATAAATAAATAATAATTAGAATAGTACCTAAAAACTAAAAATGAAAAAAAATTACCTGCTTAAAAGAAAAGAGTATTAAAGGACACTTAAGAAAAAACTACCGCCGCGACTGCCGTTGTATGTACTATTTGCGACCGTCAGACGTTTTTTTTTATAACACTTTAGTAGGTAATTATAACTATAAAACTGAAATTACTGTAAGCAGAGGCGTAGATGTTTAGGGTTGAGGGCGGGGTGGGGGGAATGATCAATACTGCATAGCCACAAATAGGGGTGATTTGATAAGCCATTCAAAATGCTACCTGGGTGTCATTTCTGATCCAAAAAGTTGTACAATTTTCGGACGAGTATTTTTTTTTATGAAATAGTGTTTTTATGAAGAAAAACAAAAAATACTGAGAATCTCCTCCTCCATTTTCGTAGTGGGTTAAAAGTACTAAAACCGCATAACGCGAGAAATTGGCGCTTCTCAACTCTATAGTCGCGACCCAAAGTGTAGATGTTCGTAAATCTTTGACAATCAACACGTTCACCCTATCCCCACAACCCCCCAAGTCGGTCACGACGATGTGACGTCATATTATACTCGTATACTTCCGTAAGGTAAAAAAACCTGTGTACAGTCCAACTCGTTCTTACAATAAGTTTCTCTCTCTCTCTCTCTCACACACACACACGACGGTATTATTTTTAATATATGTTGTAATGTGTCGGCGGCAACTACTGCTCGTTACAATGACTACGACGACGGTGAATAATAATAATAATAATAATAATAATAATAATAACGGTATAATGGACCGATGTACCGAAAATTTAATACCGCGCGCGCATGGCGAAATAAGTCGCGTTCACCGTCGCGTTTCATTTCCGCTCGGAGAGCTTCTTTTGTGCGCGTCACTACCGTCGCCGCGCTCTTCCGGTCGTCGTGGCGGCGGAGGTGGCGGCGGACCGGGAAGACCAGGAGAGACCGCCCCTCCTCCCGCTTCTCCGCCCATCGAAACAAACGTCACCAGAGACTTTGGCAAACTTCACGTTATTATATCGTCGTCGTCGTCGTCGATTTCCTCTCGTCGTCCCTTCACGTGTCCCGCCACTTCCTCTCGCCCCCACTCCCACCAATCATCAAATACCTGTGTGCGAGTGTGTATTCATAAGTGTATACACGTATATATTTATATATACGCGTTTGATATGTATTTACACTCGTGTGCGCACGTATATATATATTTCAATCCAGGTCGTACCACCGCAGAAACTTTGACAACCGTCTGCAGCGTCTGCTCTCGTCGATGTGTGCAGTCGAATAACTCTGTTTCCGGTGTAACAGACTTTGAAGTCTTTTTTGCGATTTGCGAAAATTTGGATTTTTTCTCTTTCGCAATGTTCAAATATCACTACAAAAACTATGTTTTCCATGTCACCCTAAGAATGTCCTGTGAATGGATATACAAACAATTTTTTTTCAAATCGTACCTACTATTTTAACAACGGTATCTTATTCGGGTAATTTTTCTGTAAATTTTGATTTATTGAAATAAAACATTTTGAACGATTAGTTTATAATTCACAATATTATTTATTAATTAGGTATTAACTGGTAAAATCATACGTAATTAGTTACCTATATATTATGTATCCAAGAGACTATTTTTCTTAATAATTAAATTTGAATAATTTAAAGACCACTCATTTAAATTTAAATTTTATAACATGAAAATTCACAGAAAAATAACCCAAATTAAATTCTGCAGATAAAATAGGGGGTTGCCATTTGAAAAAAAAATTTGGTCTCCACAGGACATTCCTTAGGCGACAGGAAAAAAACTAGTTATGGAAAAAATAGTTTTTATAGTATAAGAACATAACGGAAAAAAATGTGCATTTTTATTTTTACGGTCAAAAGAAGGGTGGGTTGGACACGCTTAAAAATCACTCTGTTTATATTTTATTTTTTATTTAACGTCTGGGAATACATTTTCGTATAGACATACTTGTCTAAAAGTTTTATGCAATAATTTTTAAGATTAGAAAGATAGGTAATTTTTCAAAATTCTCTATAGTTTCTACAAAAATGAAGAATGATTGTCGAAAAATTTGGTCTACGTAAGATTATTTAAAATATGTCTCTAGAACGCTAAATATTTTAAAATACTTTTTCTTATTTCATTTGTTTTGAACAAAATATTTTTTAGAAAATATTTTCATTGAACTTAATCTCCATAAACGTATTCTTTATTATAATAGAAAAAAATGAGTATTTGGAAAATATCGAACAATGCTTAAATGCAAAATTCGGTATAATTAAAAGAGAATTTTTTTTCAACATTCTCAATACTTCCCCTAAGCGTTAGTGAAAATTACTGAAAAATTAAAAAAAGAAAACTAAAATATACCGTTACCAGAATTTTCGTTAAATTGGTCATAGTTTTTTTTATTATAACTTCAAAAATAATGGAGCTAGTAATATAAAACTTTCACGAATTTCTAAAAATAATCACACACATACATTATGAAAAATTTCAAAATATTTGACCGAGTTTTAGTTAAGTATAGAACTTTGGAAATATTGGAAATTTTTCGTTTTTTGTTATTTTTCATTTCATACAATTTAAAACTTTTAATATTAAGAACTGAAAATTTAATACAAACATACTTATATGTAGGGCTGAGATTTTGACGCAACGTCATTTTTATTTCAGGTGTTTCAAGACATATGTTTGCAAGCAGAAAATGTGATACTGATTATTTTAATGTAACTTTTGGTTTTATTTTTATCGTTAAATTTACATTAAATATACTTTTAAGGAACTTTTAGTGTATTTAAAGAATTTTTCACAATATAATATCTACAAGCATTAAAATTTTCATCACGATTCGATCATACATTTGCCATCTCATAGCTCAAAAAAAAAAAGATACTGAAGTATGTTCTTCCTACCACCGATAATCAATATTGATTCGAAAATGTAAAATAACATATTATAATAATACCGTGCAACAGCAAGTTTTTATACAAATTAAATTTTAATTCAATTAAATCAAATGTACAAAATGAAATAAATACCTATTTTATTATTAAAGAAATAAAATAGAAAATATTTGATAACATGATTTTTATTGCATCATTTTAAAATTTTCTTGATATCGCACATTTTTCAGTATTTTCACGGTATTTTTGTGGTTTTTTAGAGAATTCAAATTGCAACGTTGATAATTATTTTTTTGACGAATTCATTATGTTGTTATTTTCACGGAAAACCAATTTTGCCATGAGATTTTGCTTCTCCAGAATCCCTTATTTCGATACGTCATACAATTTTTAAGATTGTTTTACCCGGTGTTGAGCGTAATGAGACATATTTAGCTAAATAATATGTGAATATCATTTATATTATCTACGCGGCTTAAAAGATGTTAATTTCATGCGACTAAATAGTGAATAATGTAGATAAATAAATTCCAAATACATTTATTGTGAATAATAATTAGTTAAGTTCAATGCCACTGAATATAGTGATGCCAAGTCGACAAATCAATATATTTTAGTAAATTGCCTATATGATTTGTCCAGTACCTACAAATAGTCTACAAATTACCTTTTTAGTGTTAGGAATCTACGATGTATATTATTTGCAATTAACATTTTTCTAATCAAACGTTTTTTGTTTGTAGTACTGATATAGTCTTGATTTTTGAAATCTTTCAATAAGGTTTATTTCGTATTTCTCTAGATAAATTGTTGTTGTTTTAACGACTATTAGTAATGTTATTAGTAGAAAAATTGTTTCCATTTCGACGAAATTGTTTTAAAATAAATAACAATTTAAGGAATAATACAATAATTTTATTATCGAATGGAATACTTTTTGAAACTGTCAATATCAACATCGATATACGGAATTTGATTCTGAACGTTAGTCAAAACGACGACATTTTTTCCCTCTTCTAAACATCGGTTTTGATAGAACGTCGTCGTAATATGATTTTCGGGACCTCAAACGTCTGGTGACACGTCGGAATAGTAGTTTTTAGTGGCGGAAAAACTCACACCGCGTTCAACTTCCCGTCGAATTCAATGCAAAACGTCACGACCACCGTCGGTAGACGCGCAGTACTATACATGCACCCTTAAAAGTAAAACGCCAAATAAGTTTTTATTTTTACTATGAGCGAACGGGGGGAAACGTTCTCAGGGTTTGAACCATTATAATAACACGACTCTGCAGTATTGTATAGTTATGCATTACAATACGCGCACACGATTTGAGAGGTATACGTTCGCGTTTTCGTACACTCGCTTCGAACGGGGGACGGGGGGGGGAGAGAGAGTAACGGTGTACGATTTCGCCGTAGAGAAACTACTTTGTATGCCTCGAGGAGCCCCGTGCCGAATAATCATTGTCTTCCGAGACTCCGAACGACACGAGTGCGCGGGCCAGTGCATCACTGTACACGTACGACCATAATACAACACAATGTGTAATAAAACCGTGCAATATTCGTTATATAATCTAAAATTATTATAATTAGGTCGGTGTTCTTGTCATGTAAAACGCGCCCCGAGAAAAACAAGTGCGCGCGCGAAATAAATATAATCATATTATGTGTGTTATGTACGTTTGCACGCACACACACACACACACACACACACACACATACAGAGGGTGTACGTGTATTTTTCAATCACACTCACCACCCCATTTTTGACTCGATGTAAATTCAAATTTGTTTCCTCGTACGGTAATAAATACTGAGTACAAGAAATCCATATATTTTTCTTTCGGAGGTTTTATTTGTTTTCAGTGTGCTATTTTTGTTAGCAGGTAATCACGATTTGATATTCATAAAGACGTTATTATATTAAGGCTCGAAAGTTATTGTACTAAAAAGCTTTAAAAATTGATTGCGTCATTGTAGTAAAATATATTCAAAATTGCACTTAAAATTAATATTAAACTGTTTTTTTTTTCTTATTTTTTCAGGAACCTGTAAATAATTTTGTCAAATTAATTAATTTATTTATTTTTATCTATTAAAAATGGCCCTGCCTTAAAAATGATTGTACTGCACGACTTTCAAGTTTTTTTTTATTATTATAAATTACTAAATAATTTATATATAATAAACTTTTATAAAATATTTATTTTTTCCATGTACCCCAACGAATTATAATTAGCTGGGGAGGAAATGGTATGTTCGGAGATTAATTTTTAAAAAACAATACATGAGCCAGACATTCAGATTTTAGGTGCATCACCACTACAAAGTTCGAAAAAACTTAATTATGTAAATAACACTGAAAAGTATCTAACACTGCATTATTTTTTAAAGAAAATAAGCAAAATTCCAATCAAATTCAAAAAATGCCGAAAATTGCAAAAATTTGCTCTAAAAACTTCTAGATTTCAATTCGTACTTGTATGAAACAAGTTTCAAACTTACTTAGCAACAAATCCAAGCAATAGGAAAAAAGTCGCAAATGCAATGACATCCGAGCCCTAATTATTATTCTGTTTTGGTTACTAAATTTTAGACTCCGAGTGAAACAAAGTTCTTTTACAATGATGTTTGTTATTTTATATTTTATGAAAACAATTTTTTCGTGTAGAATTATTTGTTCAAATGTTCCGCACAGTTTTTGATCAGAAATCGCATACCGGTGATACTTACTATTCGGAGGTTCTCTCAAATTTACAAAATTCCCAATACATTTTTCCAAACAAGGAAAAGCTGCCCAAAAATTTAGTGATACCGTAAACGCGATTTTCATAAAATCGATTCTAGTTATTATTGCTCTAACGTTTATTCCAAATAATCACAGATTTCTTTTCCTTATTATTACAGAACATTTTTTAATTATTGCTTTTAGGGCGAAAAATTGAATAAAGGCTTACTCAATATAGGTCGATTAAAATTTACATTTTTAAAACAGTCAGTTATGATAATTTATAATCATAACTCATAAGAATCTTAAACTTCCAAACACGGCAAAATTAGTCATTTCACAAATAATTAATTGGACACAAATTATTCTGAAGTTCTGCACAAAACTGTTAACAATTATTTCTTCGGTGAATTTATTGAATAAATGATTTACCTTTTTTTTTTTTAATTAAACATATTCACAAAAAGTGAATAATATTCGAGGAGTTAAGAATACTCATAGTACAAAATATGATCTATGTTTTCGGAGAACTACACATTGCTTTTCCCCTTCTCCCCGCTACCCATGGTAATAAATTATCGATTAAAAAGAAACATTTTTATTATAAACAATATTAAAAAAAAAAAAAACGTGTTATTCTTTATTGGCATTTGACTGATAACTCAAAAATTCACAGGAATGAAAAATTTCAAAAAGTTATAATTTTAATAAATTTGAAGTAAAGGCATAATTTTAACAGTTTCAGGGCGTGTCCGGCACCTCTAGATTTTGAATATACTTATATCCCTAAATTTATACTGGTTTCAGTTTGGTTTATTCAGGCTATTATTTTTCCAAAAACAAAGAAAAACTTCATTAAATATGAATAAAATCACAGAAATCTGTAATTTAACTAGATTTTCATGAAATGGATTTTAGGATTTTAGGAATTTGGCTAAATGTATTTAAAACGTTCATCCATATAGTCAATATTGTAATTCAAACTGTACAAGTTTATTATTATTAATTTTTTTTTAATTAGATCTATATTTTAATAAATATAGAATATTGTAAGTATCTAGTTTTTTGAAAGTTGTTTTCCAAATAAAATGTATGAGTGTTGTCCATGTAAATTGTTTTTCTACCAAAAGATTCCTAGCGTGTTTTCCTATTTTTTAAGAAATATTCATAACAGTCGGAACAATGAATAACTTTTTTACGAACGTTAGAACTGCATGAAACTGGTATTTTTTTGCGAAATAAATTTTTTTTTAAACATTTTTTTTTTTTTTTGAATCTGTTAAAAACTTTAAATTCTAAGTAAATATATTCGATATTGGTTTTGTCTCTCGTAAAAAAATTATGTGAAATGACACATCTCTTCATCACCGCTCAGAGAATATCTTCGAAAGTCGCGTGTAATTAATTAATTTTTATTTAATTTTTTTTTTAGACATGACGATAAAACTCTCAGGCCGAAGAAACCGAAACTATAATGTTTTTTCTTTCGAATAAAAAGTGCGACGATGTGTACATAATATGTCACAATCAATATGGTTAATTAAAATTTAAAATCGCGATTTCGATTTGCGCAAATATAATAAAACTTCAAATTCTTAACTGTATTTTTAAATGTATTAACTCCATTATGACCACACATCCTCGCACACGCACACTCGTAGTGATTATGATAATTATTTCATCGGAACAAAATCAAGTACCCCGATTCCCAGCTAAAGGCGAACTCGAATTAAATAAAAACCCTTTGAAGAAAATTACAACAGTAAAATATTATTAATTATTGTAATAATTAAACTAAACGACTCGATGACTCAGTTTCACTTCCTCTCTTCAGATTAGACAATAGTCATCGCGATTGTACTGAACACAGTATACACCGTGGGTGACAATCCAAAACGTGAGGTATTGAGAACTCTGCTTCCAAAACTAATTAAATAAAAATTTGAAAATTTTTGAATGAAATCTATTTAAAAATTTCTAAGACAGTTATAGATTTAATACACATTATTACTTTGTATTTTATACTATTTTTTCAACCATGATTTATGTCGAAAATTTAAAATTAAATGAAAATATTAAAGAAAAACGATTTCAGATAAACAGTTTTGAAAATAAAAGGTGTAAATAATAATTTTAAGAATTAGAATGGTTATTTCTAAAAATATGTATATACATAGTTAATTCATAAAATCTTTGTATTCTATATTTTTTTTACAATAAATTGCTTGTAATGGGGGTACATTTTTTTCCAATTATCAGATATTAACAACCAATTTTTTCATAAAAAACAAGTTATTCTTAAACAATTACGTTAGTACTTTGGACCATAAGTTTACTGTCCATTTTAATGTGTAGTTTACGCAAAAACCAATTTTATATCATAAACATGATTTTTAACGAATTTAAGTAAAGTAATATGACTAGAACGTAACAATATGTCTATGATATTGGTAAAATAATACTACCTAGTCATTGGAAAATTAATATAATATTGTTAAGAATTATTTTAATTTAACAAACGAAAATAGGAAAATATACTATTATTTATTGAATTAAAATCCTTACTAAAATTAATATTAAATAGTAACAAAATTGAGAAATTGGTTTTGGAATATTATATTATATGAAACTCGTTGCGCACGGACAAAAATGTTATGGAGGTAATAAGTTTTGATTTAACAAACCGTTCCTTCTACATGTTTGGCACTGCAGTTAATCATTTTTGGAAAAAAACATGTAAATAATTCGTTAAGGAAATAAATAACAATCAAATCTGGTTGAAGATAAAAAGTTATGGGACTAAAGCTATATTTTAAATGTAATTTTAGCAAGAAAATAGTGAGTTTTAGAAATGTATTTCAAAACAAAATTAAAGAAATATATTATCACAAAACATTTAAATCATAATGTCAATATAATTTTTTTTTTAACAATCAGTTTTGGAAATGGACTATTCTGAAGTCCATTTTTGTAGTTTTTCACGGTCAACGGTAAACGACAAACCGGTTATCTCGTAGATTAGATTCGTAGAGGAATGAATTTAAATCAATTTTTCATTTAAAATTATTACACTTCAGTAGGCGGGCGGGGTACCTAATTATAAACACGAGTTTTTACAAACCAAATTGTATTTTAAAATAAACCGCATTGAAATACCATTATTACCTGTATTTAGTTACTAGATAATAATTTCGTGAATTCCTTATTGACTTTTATAGCATAAAATAAATTCATACGAACAAGTTAACGTTGTGCTGGGCATTTTAAAACAGCTGATAATATTACAATATTTCATATAATCACCATGTACATTGTAACCCGTAAACGTAGTATACGCCATATTACGCCGAGTTGTTCTATAGCAGAACGCTGACAAAAGAATATTGCGCCGTTTAAACGGAATAATATGTGTATTCAATATAATATAATAAAATTAAACGAATAGTACTAAAAATTAAAACACCTGATGACAATAAAATGGAAAATGAAACATGTGTTTGTAAACGGCTAAAAACGGCAATGAGAAATATCGATGTTATACGTTCGTGTCACATAAATATCACTTGGAGATCAATCTGTAGAAAAAAAAAATTATATCTATTATTTATTCTTTAGTTTCGATTGAAAACATTAGTACGTGCAAGTTGTAATAATAAGAATGACATCTGGAACTGGGGTGTTATTTTATAATAAATATAAAATCACAAAACAACTCTCGACTTTTAAGCGTAAAAGAGCTGAAAATAATATTTGACTGCGTAAGTTACTGTGAACAAGTGACAATTATTATTGTTAACTATATTCATTTTTAATAAAAGACGTACTGCGCACCATGGGTATTCTTCGTACTTCGGCGGTATATTCTTTATGGAATTTTAAAGAAACAATAAATCATTTCTTCAAAAGAACGGAGCTTCAGTTAATGTACAATAGTAAAATTTAAATGATTAAAAAATCATCAGTACATTTGTACAATTGATTATCAGTATGTTTAAATGGTATAAATGGTTAAATTTATATGATGATTTACGCAATAATAAGTATCTAATATCACTGAAATTTGTTCAGAAGACTAAAATAGCAATATTTATTTATATTTATATGATTGTATACATGCATTGAACTTAAATGTCGAACTAAAAAAAATTTTGTCACATACGACATTTACGAAAAAAAAAAAAAAAAAAAGTCAGACATACTTTGCACGACGGGTGGGATTCTCTTGACGGGTGTATTGAATTTTAAAGAAACGATAAATCATTTTTTCAATAAAACGATTCTGAACGAG
>JAIPRM010001907.1:0-33835 GCA_025469315.1 Stegophylla sp. TES_Ste_2020 | reverse complement strand
GTTCAGAATCATTTTACTGAAGAAATGATTTATCGTTTCTTTAAAATTTAATACGCCCGTCAAGAGAATACCACCCGTCGTGCGAAGTACACCCATCGTGCGAAGTATGTCCGGCTTTTTTTAAATTCTAATTAAACCCGAAATTGTCATCGTAATTACCCCTTGAAAACGGTTCTAATAAGCTATTACCCACACCAGGACCAGACTAAAAACAAATGTCACACGGTGATTTGTTTAAAGATTTTTTTAAATTTCACACTACATCAATCACTTGCATATACTACCACGTGTATTAACACACTCAAAAAGATTGGGGTTTTTTTATTTTTTTATTTTGGTTTACCGGACGAAACGGCTTCCGGTCTCGATTTTGAAATAAAATAATTCTTGTAAAATAACATTCTGGTAGTATTCTAAAGCAATTATATCAATATATACATATTAACGGATGTTACATTAAACCAGAATCGATTTCTTTTTTTTTCATACAATATTAATAGAATTTCACACTACAAAATAGGTGTTACACTATACACACGATATCAGACCTTGATTAACAGGCATACTGCAGGCATACCTATGTCTTCCCGTGTATTGTTCAGCAACAGTTCAATAGAATTATGTCTGAAAAAATATTGGCAATTATGTAATTGGACCCGCCTTGCGCGTTTTTATAAAATCTCGATTGTTCATTAAGAATTCAAAAATAACGATAAGAAAGAAATCGCGAAAACTTTTTTATTTGTTCTCATTATTTATTAAAAATTTAAATTTAAAACTTTCCAGAGTTTACCGAGTTGTTCCACTCTTACATTGTATTTTTAAATTTAAATCGGTTAATTAAATTTACGCATGTCTCGATTTCAATTTTCCACGACAAAGCTTCTCGTGTTCCATTTACATAATACGCACGTATATTATATTATTAAAAAAAAAAAAATAATAAAATGCAATTGGAAAAATGTCTAAAAGAATGTATATTTTTCGGTTCAAAGAAGACAAAAAGGTAGGTACGGACATCTTATGAGTAAACAGATATACGTTTTTCTTTCTAAGCGACTTAAAATCTATTACGTTTATAAATTTCAAATCGAACTAATATACATGTAAACGAATTTAAATTAAATTAATTTAAATTAATCTCGATACAATGAGTACCGAAACACAATCATTGTTTTTATATAATAAAAATAAACTGTAAGATGAATATTAAATGTCACTGAAAATCAAAACAAAAGAGAAAATTACATTATGTAATAAGGATGGAAATAAACAATGAAATTATGGTCAACTGTAAATAATCATAATAAAAATGCAAAAATGAAAATTTAAAACAATTTAAAATCTCTTCAAATGCACAATAATTATTGTATTATTAAGTTTGAGTTTCTGTTAACGAAATGTACATAAATCATAAATGGTTGTATTATATACAACGACCTTCAGTTTTTTATCGAATAAATACTTTTAATATATTTTTTGCGCTTGCTAACAACATAATATTATGCATGATAAAGCCGTATAAAATCTTGTTTCAAAAAATAATATTGCTTTTCGTACACGTCTAGATTAATAATATAATAATTATTTCACAAGTGATCCATAAATTATCATTCAATAAATTCTAAATACTAATTATTATTTATTAAATACAAATTACTTTATACACATATATATATATATAATAATATAATATTACAACAGCCATATTCAAAAATAAATTACTTTCTGAAAGTAAAAGGCCTATCGCTTCAAAATATCCATAATTATGCAGAATATCGTTAATTTTTCGTCCCGAGATTAGAATTACCAAAAGGGGAAGCCGATTTCAAGTTAATAAAACACGTGAAATCGATGTTAAAATATCAGCGGCTTTAATTCACAATACCTTCTTGAAGACAGATGACAGTTGTTGACAAATACACGTCTATTATTTAGTCTGTTCACTTTTTTTTTTTTTTTTCTGTTGGTCTTATAAATACAATTCTTGTTTTAGTCTCGACAATTAGGTACAATACACATATTTACTCGATATTTATTATTCACTCAAAACAATGCCCGCGAAAAAATGAAATGCCAAATTTTATGCGTATTAATTAATACATGACATTACAATAATTAATTCGTAAAACGAACAATATAAAAATTATTTTAATTAATAGCTCACACGAGTATTTAATTTCGAGCTAATTGTTTTAGCGACTAAATAAAATTAACCTCCAAAACTCATTCAGTATTAGTTGCATTGTCAAGTACGTATTATTCGAGCTGTACGAAGCTAAGGCGCCGTAGTTTATTCTAACTTCCTGGTGAATTATTTTATGTAAGAAAACCATGTAAATGCAGTACACGTATATTATCTACGTTAATAACACATTTTATTATTAATTCTTTTGAGATGCGAATTTCTCAGTTATTATGTTTTATAGGCAATTGCCAATTTTTCTTTTCCGTCATATTTTACGTCATAATGAATAATGTCAAATTTTATCTGTTAAAAATATTAGTATTTTATAAATTTATAATTTCGATTAGCTTATGAAATAGAGAAAAATTCTGATAAGGATTTAATATCGGGAGGTCGATCTTCGATCGGTAATATTAACAATATTCAAGATAATATTAGATATACAAAGTAAATTTTACAATAATTGACCACGTATTCTTTGAGAAAATAAGAAAATAAAAATAAAATAATATATTAAGGGAATCAGCCCTATGCAACTCCTTCAATTTAGTATAATCATATGCGTGCTCTTATTGGCCCACAAGACAGGGAATCGATTATACGCTGTTAATGCCATCTAGTGGTGTTTACATTCAATTTCAATGAACATGTCTATAAATACAATGCGTTGTAATAACTATGGTTGTAGATTTTAGATTATTGTGTCATTCCAGTGATTGTAATGTTTTTCAATTATTTTTATGATTAGTCAACAAAATAAGTAATACAACTTCTCGATGAATTTATATTATGGTTTAATAATTATATATATATATAAATAAAATCAGATACACCCTCAAAAATCTAATTAATGGCTTTAAATCTAAAATTGTATTAACAATTTTTTTACACGTGTGTTTTCCCTATAATTTTGACTTATTAGGTACGACAGTCATAATTTGAAAATATTGATGATTAAAAAAAAAAAAAAATGGCAGTTACTTAAATTCACTACGGTAATATTATCAGTATAAAAAAGTAGTTAATTTATGATTGTTTTACCTCGAGGAAAATCAATTTCGACACCCCCCTAATCCCTGTTACTCAGGTTTTCTATTTTTAACTTTATTTTTCATCCATCAGTAGGTTTTTGAAAATTTTTTTATCCATTCCCCAAAACTTTAATCTTAATACAACTTTAAATTGAATTTCATATTTAATTACTATTATTTAACAATGGTTATTAATTCTAGTTAATTTTGGTATATAGAATACTTACCAAAGTATAATTATTTGTTTTATTGTATAATTTTTTTTCTGGATTATTATAAAGCGATTATTTCTATAATATTTTATCATTATTTAATGTCTTTTATACAAAAAATATTCTACTAACTTGCCACCACACAATTTTCATACCTTGAAACATTTACCTCTTTCGCCCCACCCTAAACGCGCCATTGGTAGTAGTATAAATACGATATAGTTAATAGGATGGATGATTTAAAATGTAGAACAGATAGCATAGAATATATTGTCGGACTTACATGTAGTAAACAATACTGCAGTAAAATCCATTTTTGATTTTTTTTTTTTCATTCATAAAACATGTTTATCTATATATATATCAGTTTACATACATATAATAATATGTAAGAAGTACTCTAAAAGTTTCCTAAAGACTTATTAATCGGTATGTATATAAAAAGTCGGTACACTAAAGTGATTTTTCGGCAAAAGTTCCGTAAAGTAGTATTCAATATAGAATATATTTTTGTGCTTTATTAAAAATAAAAAATTTCTTACTCCGACACTTCATACAAGAAACGAGTGTTTTTGATATACATATTTTAAACTCTCCAATTCAGTACAAAAACTACCAACATGTTTGCAAAATGTTATCGAACCTGTGTGACACTATTGTTGATAAATTAGTGAAAATTTCGAGTTTCCAGCGCTTTTATTTTCAGAGTTACGATAAATTTAATCAATCCGGGTGTGGCGAAAATCACATATGGCATTTATTACGGTTTATTTTCAATATTTTTGCCTATCTTCGAACTAAAATCCTTATTGTCAAATACCGACAAGATAAAATTCGGAAATTTCCTGACAGTCCGACAATCCTAAAAGAAAACACATGCGTTTATTATATATACACGTTCTTATTCGATTTCTTTTTTTTTCCTTTTCTTTCGCTATATTGAAAAATAAAAATAATTCGACAGACAGAATATAATATAAACACGCCCGACGATCGATTAAAAAACTTCTCTCTCTCTCTCTGTACGATATTAATTAAACATCACGATTTACACAAGCTTTTTATTTTTTTATGTTACTCGTGCATGTATCCCTTTGTGTCCGACGAAGAGTGTGCACACACAGTGTTTTATGTCTATTAACGCGAGCCATTAGCTTCAACGCACCCACCTCATTGAATAATAACGTCTATATTTTATTTTCTACGTTTCACGGACACCGCAGACAATCATTTATCAAGAGCAGATTGTGTCGTTAGAAAACAAAACGATCACTCCCCGGGTAACTCGGAATAGGATGACAGATCATTTAAGAGAAAAAAAAAAAAAAGAAAAAAAACTACAACAAATAAAAAAAAACACAATACAATGAAGGACCAAATATGAACTACCTACCTGCACTTCGAAATTCTGCCTCGTCCGCGTTGAGTTACACGAAATAATCAATACCTGCGCGCGATATAGATTATTATTTGTATTTTTTTCGCGTAATCATTTTCACGTCATATAAATCTAATGCTATATATATTATATAGTTCGCAATAATACAAATATATGTTTTGTAGATTTCGTTTTTTTTTTTAATTTTAGCATCGAGCATTATCATTAATTATTCGTCCTACCTATATATTATATTTATCATTGTCATAATATAAGTAGAGCCGTCGCCAGTTTTTGCAAAGCCTCTTAAGCACGATGATTCGTACTGTTCTGTGTTTTTTGCATTTTGAAACTCTTAATATTTTTCCAAGCTCACGAAAAAACTACCGTAGAATTAAGTATGGTCGGTTTTGATAAAAATAATTTTGGTTATTTGATCACAATTCCAAAAATAATTACAGAAGCAATTTGAAATTTATCAGAGTTAGAATAATTATACTGACTTCATAGAATGTTCAATAAAATGGTCGTCATTATTGGGCTGAATATAGAAATTGGTAAATATTATAAACACCCATTTTATTTTTTTAATTTTTAGTCAAATAACATTTAAATTAAATCTCAGAAGTTTATTAACGTTTATTTTTTTGTAAATGTCAAAAGTTAGAATTTTAATGAAATTAGTGCAATTTCACTAGAAAAAATATTTTTTTTTTTTACTAAATCCTTATAAAATATCATACGAGTATATGTATTTATTTTTACGGATTTAAAATTTATTAGTCTTTCAAAGAAGGTCAGAATGTTTTTAATTAAAAACTGACTACAGATTTTTTTGATTTACAACTGTAGACTATAGGTTTGCACTCGAGATAATATATTGTTTTATATGTGACATGTTATTTGTAATTTTGATAATACTTAAAATTTAAAACAATCATCAAAATTTGCTAATTTTTTTTAAAAAATATAGTAAGATCCTAGAAATTTTTGTTGCGTGAGCCCTAAGTAGTGGCCTGAGTGGCCTGACCGCTATCCACGACAATGATAATAATATTAATCATCGAGATTTGTTCTAAATATATTTTCTTACGGTTAGTCAATAATATATTAATATTATCAAATTGTTTCCAACCTATCTATAGGCTACAGTTCAATTTTAAAATTGTTTGCACTATAAAATAGGCTTAACCTCTCACACTTTAACAAATTACAAATTTACAAATTTTTAAACATTTCACCTTTCTGTGCTGATTAAATGTGACTTTTAAATTTTAGAAATAATTATCTTTTAATCATTTCGCGTTCAAGCCAAAAAACTTAAAAAACTAACTTTTTATTTCCGAATAGATAAATTAACTGAATTATCTACCTACTTCGATAAATTCATTAAATACAATCTTTTTGATATTAATTAATTGATTGAATACGATTTGAAACAAATAATTCCGTTAAATCCCTATATTTGAATTACATCTCGTTGTGAATTAAATTAAGTCTTTTATTATCAAGTAAAACTGTATATTGATAAAATCAAAAACAGACTGACTTAAATGTATACTTAAAAGGTTAATAAATGTGATAGTAACATAATTGTCATAATGTTATATTTTGTGCATTAGTCTGTTAAAATTGTTGGCTACAAATATGTACAATGTTAGTTTTATTTAAATTACAAAAAAAAAAAATCGAATCGAATGTCCTGATTTTTTTTTTTCTTGTAAAATAGGTACATAAGTATTCATAATCCAAAAATTTTCAATCAAAATATCAATGTTTTAACAAACTATATGCGATTTTATTTCCCAATCAAACTAATTTTTAATTTTTTAATTTTTTAACCGGTTAATATTCTTCCGTATAACCGTTTCCATAGAGCGTTTTTTTTTTTTTTGTCGATAACAACAAACGGCTTTTGTTAGAAACGCTACTGAACGCCGAAGACTTTGCGATTTCTGTTGCCGTATTTCGTGGTCAAAATCATCTTTATTGTTTGTTAATTGTAATATCGTTTTTTTGCGCGCAAATCGACTTATAAAAACAAATAAAATAAGCGTTACTTCTTCAAACGCCTACTCGATTTAATCGACCGTCATTCGCGAAAACGTCGTCGAACGGCACGTTTGATGAAATTATTTAATTCCCGAAAAACGTAATTGAAACGAAGAAATGTACAGTCAGGACGACGAAGAAAAAACGTGCCACGACAAGTTGAAAAACTTAAAAATCCAAAAAATCCCGGCGATCGACATAAGACCCGGCCTGGTCGTTCGTAAATTAGCCAACGTTCGAATTCAACCGGGGAATAAAAAAGTCGTACGGTAAGAGTAACCGGTAAAAGTAATCGGTTAAGTCAATTCAAAATTAAAGTTTTCTTAAAAAAAAAGTTTCATTTTTTTTTTTTTTTTTTGTTCTACATTTTTTAGTAATTCGGTCTATAGGGAATTCACGTTTGCACCGGAAACAACAAGCGCTAGCCAGGGGCCGTCGTCAGTTCGGCCCGAAATTGCCGAGAAGAATAAAAGCGAAGCTCGTGACGACGTACGAAAAGTCCTGTGCGACATGTTGGACGAAGTGCCTTGGAGTATCGTTTTAAAGGACGATTTCATCGATCGGCTACGGGACATTCTAACGAATTTAGAACATCCCTCGGCGAATGATGCCGATTCGAGTAGATTGGAAAATCTCGTCGCACAACACAGCGCGATCAGTTTCAACGAAACGACGTTGAGAAAAAAGTTACTAGAAATAGTCGAAAAATCGTCCGGGAACGTTGGTAATTAATTATTGTTGATTTTTCTTTAATTCGTGTGTTCGATACCTAATTAATTAGAGGTAATAAACATAAAATGTTTTCGAATAGATCACTACGAACGAGATCGCGATGTGGTCGAAGACGCGGATGAAAATGATTTTTCGCCCGTATGGTGATTTAATTCGTATCGAGAAGTAAAAACAAATGATTTTTGGATCTAGCAAAATCGTTAGCGTACAATCAAACGTGTCTGCGTTAGAAAATATTCAAACCAAAGTTTCAACAATTGTGCAAACTCAAAAATATATACAGTTAATATAAGTCACGTGGACGAGATCACGATGTGGTCGAAGACTTCGATGAAAATCATCCGATTAGTCGTCCAAATAGCATTTTTCATTCCAGAAGTGAACACAAAAAATATTTTTCCTAAAGCCACGTGTCCAGCTATTAATTTATGTTATAATGATTTATTTATAAAATTATATGTAATAGATTCTCAGTTATCACTACAACGATTGATTTTTTGGTCCATCGATTAGATATTTTCTAAAATATAAGTTCTTCAGTTTATTATATACTAAATTATCATAATTATTTTTATGCAGATTTTCAGTAAGATAATGAATTCAACGGTATACACGCAGGTAACATTATTTTTAGTGCATAAGAGAATATTATTTAAAACGACGTTTTAAAATCTCTGCTAGTTAAAAAATTTTACGAATATTTGAAAAATTATTTCTGTTATGTACATCATTATTCATCGTTTTTAGGTTCAAAAATGAATCTGTGGCCAAAGAAACTCTTTCTCAAATTACTTTATGTTTTAAGGACAATAGAATTCGAAATCCAAATACGTATTTGTATTTGTTCGGGCTTATAAATATTTAAATGTTGCACTCCTTCTAAAAGTAATAATTATTTGATTACGCTTGACTTAATGAATGGTACATGATGAAATAATTGATCCTATATTCATTAAAATTATGTCAAAAACCTTTGTCTTTATTTTTTTTTTATTTTAATTCAAAAGATACTTAATTATTAATTGTACGTAAACAAATAATTTTAATTGATTGAAGATAGATCTTAACCATTCAATATAATTTATTCATATTACTATTAATTAAATTTTATATTAAATTATTTAAGATTATCCTTTTGTTAGTGACAAAATATTATACATCACGCATATAATTATAAAATTATATAATAGGATAGATTTTATTCTGAATGGAATCATTAAAACTTAAAAGTCTGTGAATTGAATTAGAAAAATTTAAATAATTTGTTGTAAAATTAAATATGATTAATTACAACAAAGATTTATTATCATGTATAGGATAAAACGTTTCGAGAAATAATTTTATATTCAAACAATTATTCTAATCATAGTTGATATATCTAAATTGTACTTTATATCGTATTTTGTTATATTATTTGTAATAATTAATAAATATCATTATTCACATTAGACATTAATATCAGAGCAGTTTAAAAATTATGATGATAAAAGTTTTAATTTTTGAAATAATTCACACTTACTGACAAATACAAATCGATATGTACTGTTATGTACGATATGTTACTTATATTTTCACTTTGAACCAACAGCAGTTAATGTTAACACTATTCTTCTTCCCTCCTCCTGTAAATTTACTTAACCTAACCACACATGTGGGATTTTGAACGAGTTAACTGAATTTAATGTTCAAAATTTATTTATTTTTTTTGTTTTGATGATACAGATCAGCTAAGTAGAAAAACGTTAAGACATTAAAACTAACTATTCGGTCCATCATTAGGTACTCTCTTGATTACCTTATACCACTCATTCCCTTCATGGCCAACTTTACAGCAGTCTGTAGGATGCTAAGAATTTTTCAGAGCGCAACGTGGGTGTTAGTAAAAACTATACGTTGCTAAGGACTTAAGTATTTGTCATTAATAACAATACAAATCTCTGAAGATCTCATATAAGATTAGAATTCGTGAAAAGTAGATCGATTTTTAACTGTTCCGAAATATTTATTTACTTCGAGTACATACTTCTTTTAACGCATATACCCTGACCCATGGGCGTAGTCAAGAATGTACATCTGGGGTGTCCAAACTTAAGTTAAAATCAATATAGGGTGGCTAATATCAAGGTAACTTTACTCCCCCTCATAATGAAAAAAAAATTATATCTCATTTTAAACATTTTACATTTGTATCAATGTGTCTATACCCTTGTAACACATTTTTATTTTTAATAATTTGAATTCAACTTCCACCACCAGCAACTAAGAACCACCACTAGAATAGGGCACACGAGGACCTATCTAAAATAAGTATTGCAATATTACTGAACGTGTGACATTGAATAAACAATTTTTATGTTATATGTTTAATTAAAAAAAATATTAAATAAGAATATTTTGAGTTAATTTACTCTCTTGTACAATTACAATAATTTTGTTTTTATCAATTTTGTATTTGATAAAGTTTAACACTTAGCCTGATAATTATGTCAATGAAATAGTTGGGGTGGTGACCAGTAAACTGTTAAGGGTGGCTGGGCCACACCTTAGCTACGTGCCTACTTCGACCGAGCTTAAACAATATTATGCGAAACGTGGAATAATTAATATTGTTAAATCATTTTTGTTTTTAAGTATTTCGGTTTCAACTCCTATTGATTTTCCGGTCATGTTATCATGGAGATAGGCGTCGGCAGTCGTCTAAAATTTAATTATTTTCTAAAACAGTGTTTATGCAAACAGCATAATTTTCACTAATTTTCATTAAAATACATCAGACTAATATTAACTTCAGCATTCACCTACACGTAGATATTTTTCTGTCAGTTTTCAAAATTTTGCTATTGGCAAGATAAATATTTTAATTTTTTTTTTTTTCCTGGCGAAAAATGGCAAAATTCGTTTTGTTTTGCTTTTATTCTTTGGCGTTTGCAATGTTTCTCATTTGAAAGTCTTAAAATGTTATCCGAATTTACTCATATTTATTTATATTACAATATAGGTTTTTATGAAAATGTGTTTAGATCATTTTTACTTATTGCCAACTTTAAATAATATTATCTAAAACGGCAAATAACTAAATTGACACGGTTATAACTATATTATAGTGTCCAATGGAAATCACATCAATCGTTCAATTTACCTAGGATTTCGCGATTTCCAAATAAAAATTTACAATAACAAGATCCACTCAGAATCATTTTCCATTTAAATTTAAAACAACGTCGTAAACAAACCCACTCGTAAACAACGATTACCGCTATATTGTATGACCACTATAATTATTATGAAATTCGATCTGAGGAGCGGTTGAGGTTAGGAGACGACGAAGGACGAACTTCCATCACCGTTATCAAACCTAACCAGCTTTTTTCATTTATCTATAAAATATTATGTTATTTTAGTTTTTCCGTGTTTTGATGTCGCATTACTGTGAATTGAATAAATACGTAAAATATTACCAAAATAATACGTTAATTTCTATCAGCACGATTTGACCCCTCGAACGTAACAACAAAATAATAATTAATGTCGTTTTGAAACCGTAAACATTGATTATCGCGCAGAAGAGGACCAAAAACCTCTGACAAAGAGCCGTTCCGTCATTTTCCCGAGCCGGAGGACACGAGACGGGGGAGTAGAAGAGCCGGGGACCTCGTCGTCGGTATAACAATGAGATTACACCCGAGTGTGAGAGGGAGGGGGGCTTTGAATATTAATGTGGTGGAGTGCAAACGTTGTCTTGCATAATTATGGTAACCTATTACGAGCAGTAAAAGTGCGCACACTTAAATATTAACATTTTTGGTGTTTTACACATTACCGTATAACCGTGGTATTTTCACGCGTTTAAAATAACACGAAAATGAATACTCTTTTTTTTTTTTTTTTTTTTAATTTCGTTTATTTAAACATGAAACGATTTTCGAGTCATTGTAAACATTATATTTTATACGTGATTTATTATGCGCATATTTTCAAGGGCTTCTCGAGGCGTGTCTATCTTCGATTTCTCGAATCTATTAGTTTTGAGTAAAACGTTTTACTTTCGAATAAAACTTGTTTGGTTTTTTTTTTTTGGACCACTATTAAAAACTATTAACTAAAACACATCGACTCGAAACGCGGTAAATCGTGCAAAGATGGATATTTAAATAAATGACTAGGTTCCTACCGTGTAATTTACGACAATATTAATAATATAATAATTATTGCCTGTTTTTCAAGACTGTTCATCAGTAAGTGTGTAATGACTTTCTTGTTAGGCACCTTTTGTTCTCGGGTAGAAAAAAAAATTATTCCCTATGAGAATTTTATGTATTACAAAAATAACAGTTGTGAATAGATCCAAACAGATGATGATGACGGACGAAAAATTTTCAACCCAGATTTATTTGTATTTTACAGACTATACTGAAAACTCAACAATTTTGAAAGTCGTTTATAGAATTTTAGATTCTGAACAAAGTGAAGAAGCTAGTGTTTTTAGTGTTTATTTTAGATTCTGAATGAAGTGAAGAAGCTAGTGTTTTTACAATGATGTTTATTTATTTTTTTATTTTTCTGTGTACAACTTTTCGTATAGAAATACTTGTCCAAAAATTTCGATCAATAACTTTTTGAAACCCGATTTACCTCTAGATTGTACTTTAAAGAGGTCATTTTTTGAATTTCTCAATTCTTCAATGTTTTTTTTGGAAAAAACTACCCAAAATTTTGACAAAAACGACACGAAAACAATCATTTTTTGATCAGAATTTTATGAAAATTTAAACATAGATAGAAAATCCTATAAAAAAGATTTTGGCACAAGTAAATTTTGAAAATGTGAAAAAAAAATTTTGGACATTTTTCTAACATTTTTTTTTTCTCATTTATTTTTTATATTATTAACTTCCCCGTTCAGAATCGTTTTATTGAAGAAATAATTTATCGTTTCTTTAAAATTCAATACACTCGTCAAAAGAATCCCACCCGTCGTGCGAAGAACACCCATCATGCGAATTATGTCCGGTTTTTTTTTCAAACTTCAAAATATAAATTCAATCGGAATATGACTAAGGCTCGACGTATCGGCGAAGCCAAGTGATGTTTGGGTGTTAGACAGCTCGGCGCACCATTTGCGTGAAAATTCAATTATCCGTTGTTGATACGTCGGTTAGATAATATCTTTGTAATTAATTTTGTTCCGGACACTTTTGCCGTAGCATTAATCGATTGAGTAGTATTATGCGCGAAAAATCGCATTCATCAATACTGATGAAAGGACACGTCGTGCAGAGATATATATATATATATACGTTTTCAGCGTAGCTATTAATGAGATAAATACCGAGCATTGTAGTCTTTGACATCGATGATGTTGCGGCGTAACGACATTTGAAAAAAAATGTTCACAGTTTTTACCTACTGCGCACCGGTCTTTATTGAGTTTTTTTAAAATCACGCGGGGGTTAGAAAAAGTCTATTTTCGACATTTATTGTCGTTTGAAAACCGAAACATCACCACTTTGAAACAAATTTTGGCTACGCGCCCGACTTTTAAAGACGTCCAGTGTTCTCGTAGTGATTGACAGTGATCGTAATGTCAAAATTAAATCGAATAGGTACCTGGCAGTAACTGAAAATAAATTTCGGGGGTGGTCTAAAAAGATTAACCTTTTTTTTTTTTTTTTTTGCTTGTAAAATGATATATTTTTATCGGATTATTGTTAAATTTCTCAATGTTTTTTTTTTTTTTTTTTTTAGGAACCTTAACACCATGTGCCATTTAATTTAAAATACTGTTTAAGCTAAAAAATACGAAAACTAAAATAAAGTGATAAGAAGAATATAAATATATGTAAAAATATTTTAAACTCATAATATCAAAATCATGATATTTCTAAAATTCTGTAAAAATAATTTCAAAATAGTATGTAAAAAAATTTCGGGGAGGGTCCTGACCCCATGGACCCTCCCTCAAATACGGCCTTGTATAATAACAAAGAGCTTATGATTTATTTTCATAAACAGTAATGTAAAAAAATCGGTATTATTAAAACTTGAATAAGAGAAGTACAACGGAACAGAATATGCATATTAAATTATAAATGTAATTGTTAAAAAAAAAATTTCACATCTTTACTAAAAAATAACAAATCTACTCCCTTATTCGATTCGATATATATATATTTTTAATTATTATTTTTCGTCTGAAAATGTTATGGTACCCATTTAAATATATAAAAAAAATCTTCATATCACCATTATAGGGGAGGGGGAGGAGAACGTGGGTGCGGTCAACACGCCCAATTTTGAAATGAACACTTCCAACTTCTCTCTGCTCGTGTATTACTGAAATTTTAGAGTAGCGATTATGCATGAGGAAAGCAGAGTTTTTGTTGAATTATTATTTGTTTGAGGATAAATTAGCATAATATTATAAATTTATAATCCTCCTTTGTGCGCGGAGAAAAGTATTTGTAGCAAAATAATACTCTTTGATAAAAGTAAACGAAAAACTCGCTTTTCGGGATACAAAGAAATCGGCCGAATAACGTTTATATTCAAAACTTTATAACTCGTAACAATTAACATTTTAATTGTTTTTACGAAAAAATACTATTTTCATAACTTTATGATAATGTGAGAGGATTTCACGCGTAATTAATTTCAAGTCGTATTTACGCCTTTTGTAATTCCAATGAGCTAGCTATCCAATTTTCAGCCCTAAGCCTTAATACGATTCGGCTTAAAGTAGACATTAAAGGATCAACAAATATCAATAGGTATCATATCAATTTTGTGCGTTAAGAAATCACTTGGTTAGGATCAGCTTGAATGGGAAAAATATTTGATAAACCGAACGATCTAATCGAATATATATAATATAATAGTAAATAATAATAATTATTTTCCAAATCAAAATTAAAAATGTTTCATTTTAATTAACTTCCATCGATTTCGCCAAAATTCCACCTGGAAAGTTCTTATCACAATTATTAAATCAAAATTATTCGATTTTTCTTGATAACATATTTACAAAATCCTATGATTGGAATTTAATTTTGAACTAGAATTATTCTCGTAATTATTATGATTTCAAATAATTTCATAACGAAAAACTAAATTGTATAGATTTACAATAGAATGATTAATTTGAATACTTGTAATTATTAATGTAAAACTTATGTCCCAACTTATATTAAGTCAAAACACTTTTATGCTAAAAGAAAAAAGTCGGATATACTTCGCACCATGGTTATTCTCCGCTCCTCGGGTGGAACTTGGTGGATGTGTTAAATTTTAAATAAACGATGAATCATTTCTTCAATAAAATGATTCCGAGCAGAGCTTCAGTTTCATATGAGGTAATTATTTTGCTTGAAAACTTATAAAGTTTACTATTATACAAAAAAAAAAAAAAAAAAATCACATTTTAAACATTTTCTTTTATCAATATATATTTAATATTATTGTCTATCTATATTTATGTTTTCATAAAGTTTGAATTATAAAAAAAAAAAATGGTTTAAATCGTTTTTGTAGGAAGTTATTCTGAAATTTTGGAAAAACTATTGAGAATACTGAATTTTGAGAATTTTGTATAAGTATTTCTTTAAGAAAATGTGTACACATAAAAAAAAAAAATGTATATATATATATCAGAGTAAAAGCAATAGCTTCTTCACTCCAGCACACAGAATCTAAAAAAATGATATACTCATGTACTGAAAAATTGTTATAGTTGCATACCTAAAATATTATAGATATTATAAGATGGATGTATTTTTAAGGAAACGAATAAAAATGTAATTTAGTAAAAACCAATTGAAATTTTAAAATGGATGTTTTTATACGTGGTCTAGACAAATTTATATCGTCCGTGAACCGTATTTTCATACTACCTTCAGCTACTTATTTATTACAAGTCGGCAAAAGTGGATGCAGAACGTTTCTATATACATACGTATTATTACGTATTATAATAATGTATATAGAACCTATCCCGTATCAATTGCGCTGACCCTGCCCGCATCCCTTTCCATACTCACCCCCCCCCTTTCACCGTCCGATTTCCTTGAAAACTCGTCTTTATAGTGAAAACAACTAATACGGCACCGATCCCTCCTCGTCGTTCCTCGCCGTTTTCGCATTATATTCCACGCGCTTTGTATTTATACTGTGCGCTCTCATCACACTTTTGCACGTTTCTCGACTCGTTTCTGCGTTTGCATTAATAAATAAATAAATAAATATAATATTTCTATAAAAATACATATTTGATTATTTATTTTTAATTGGTACCCGGACTCAATACGAGGGACCCAAGGTGAACGCGTACAAAGTTATATAGCCGTGGTGTCAGGTGGAAAATATTTCCATACATATTTTTGTTCGATGCGCGAAATAAAAGCTGCGTATAAATTAACTCTTATTTCTTCTACAATACTACCTAATACTAGATTTAACGAACTTCTCCGAAATGCAATTTATTTTATTTTCTCAAATCCAAATTCCTCGATCAAAGGCTGTCATGAATGTGTATCTATATATTATTATTATTATGATTAATATTTCTAAACAAGACGAACGTTTTGAGATCGCCGATGACTTTGATTGCATTCCGCGCAATAAGTAATTATAATATCGTACAACGATGCGATGACGGTGGGAATGATACTAATTGAAAGGTCAGTGAAGAGAAAAAATTACACTCGTCTACCGGCGACGACCAAGACGTATAATATTATTATAAAGGCGTGTTAAACTACTAATATTCCAGTCTCTTAATAATTGCTATGATCCATCAACGTACACACACACACTACTCACGTGTCGTATAAGAGACATTAAAAACAAAAACGCAAACAACCTTCGGAGATACCGTGTGTAGAAAACCCGACATCGTCGTCGTCGATTGAAACGCGCGCGTTTTTATACACTCATATAAGGTTGTTTATCATCATTAACGACCTTTGGAGATATACCGTCATTGTGCTTAATTGAATTTGAACGCACTTAAACGTGTGTTTAATTTATCGTCCGCTCGTGGAATAATAGCAAGGATTTTTTTTTTTTTTTTCGTCTATATACTGACCTATTTGAAACTACTCGCGTCAATCAATATTACTAGTACTCGTATTATATGCCTACCTGTTATATAATATCTACACGCAAATATTTTCAAAAAAGGTTAGGAGGGATGTTGGCTGTGTGTTGATTGACGACGACTGTCCTGTTCGCCGCCGCCGCCGCCGCCGCCGTGGGAATCAGGTTATTGTTTGGAAAAACAATGCGACTATTGTTCTATCGCGTGTACAGAGTTATAGCAAATATTTAAAAAATTGTTGTACTGTTATTAATCCTATCAATGGGTAATAATTGGTCTACTCCAGTGTAATAACACTAAAATATTATTGTTCAAAGGAAACTAGGTATACTAGGTACAATAGAAGTTTTCAGTTGAAAAATATGTAAAATATATGAAATATATTATAATGTATATCTATCTACCTATGATTAGCTGATATACATGCGGTACATAGCAATGACGAAATCGTATAAAACGTTTCGTTATGAGCTAAGTCACTAAGCAGTATCGAGGGGTACGTTTTACCACCCTTAAAAATACTATTATTTCTTATAATTATTTTAATGCAGAGGTTCCCAAACTGTGGGTCGCGAATAAATTCTTGGTGGGTCGCGTTGTAAGTTTTAGATTCTGACTGGAGTGAAGAAGCTAGTTTTTTCCAATTGTGTTTATTTTTTTTTTTTTTTCTTTGAACACTTTTCGTATAGAAATATTTTCCAAAAGTTTCAAACAGCAACTTCTTTAATCAGAATTTGCCTCTAAATGCCATTTTAGGGTGGTCAAATTATTCGTGATTCTCAATACTTTTGCAAAATTTAAGAAAAGCTATCCTAAATTTGACAATAATTAATTTACTTTATAGAAATGTAAATATTATGGATATTTGAAAAATATTTTTGTGAAAAAATTTTTTTTTAGGCGAAAAATCCTTATGGTGCGAAGTATGTCCGACTTTTTATACATACAATTTTTTTTTTTTTTTTTGTAATGTTCATTTACACGTATTCATATACCTATATAATTAAAAATATTAATTACATGTTTTTTGTAATAATTTAATGAATATTTATAGTTGTTTATAGTTATAAAAATTATTCGATAACAATTTTAATACGAAATTCTTATTTTTATTCAGTGTATTTTTTATTATCGTTATTCGACAAGCAAAAAAAATATAAAAGGACATTTGATTATTGTTGTGGGTCGTTAAAATTGAAAAAAATGCCCAAAATGGGTCGTACCATAAAAAGTTTGGGTACCTCTGCTTCAATGCATGTGGTTTCAAAAATGATATTTTAAATTTATTAATCAAGTAATAAATGGTAATTTGATTTCTCAAAACTATAACAATTAAATTGAAAAATGTATAAATGTAAGTTGTTACACTTTATTATTGGTTGGATACAATGGATTAAACATCTAGGAATAGACTACAAATGCTACAACTATTTTTTGGGGAGGGTTTAGACATTTCAAATCACGCTCATGTAACAAACAAAACTTACTCATATTACAGAACAACATTTTGTTACCCCTAAATAATCACTCTAGTGACACCAATTCGCGTAGCTATTCAGTTGAATATAGTACCTACCCTTAATGCACACTCTAGTTAAATTTGGTTAAAAGACTATCATCTTATTATTATGTGAAAAATTTACGACGGGCCTTTAACTCTTGACTGATAATCCAATAACCTGACTGAGTAAAAAGAACAAATTTCAGTGAAAACTTTAAGTGTTTATTATTTTTTTTTTCTTTTTTTACAGATAATATTATTATTGATCGATAAAATAAACATTAACTTTTATTATTAACGGATGTATAGTTTTTAAATATTGGCTCGAATAAAAATAAAATTACTTAAATATTTGCCAAAACCGATTATGGTTTTTTTTAATATCTGCTTAATCTTTGTTCCGCCTCGTAGAGAAGACATTTCGCTGCAGTTTTTTGGATATTTACCGGTCGCCTATAATCCGTTAAATCTTGTTAAGACGTAATGCCATACAATCGATCAAAATGTAAATCGGTCCATCGAATTAAATCCAGTAATTCACCAATTCCGAGCACACCTGTCTGACCCAATTACGTTATCAGTGTTATATTTCGATTGCACTACAAAACGTTTGTAATAGTCTATAATAGACATAAAGGAGATTAATTATCTAACGCATCACGGATTATTTAGAATTAAACTCGCTTGACGCCGCAAACGGATAGAAATCACAAAAAAGTTTACGAGTAGAGCAACGTTTGTACATTTAATGTAGTAAAAATCTTAAAAAAAATACAGTTATAAATGTTTTTTAAACTCACTGAAAATTACAATTTTAAAAATTCAAAAAATCTTCGTTTTTTTAGTAAGAAAAATTCGTATTTCGATGTTTGTGTACATATAGATTTTACATAAATAAAAATTACTTATTCGATTTTATTTATCTTAAAAGTTTTGATTGGATTCTTCAATTTTGAATTGACTCCGATTCTATAGTTGTTCATTTTATCTCATCGAATCGTGACAAATCAAACCATGTAATACATATACTATACAGTTTATCTAAAATATTTCGAAACAAGGAATATAAAATTGATAAAATACATATTAAAATACACAATTGAGAATTTCGAAAAATGACCTCTGTAAAGTACCATCTAAAGGCAAATCCGGTTTAAAAAAGTTGCTGGTCGAAACTCTTGGAGAAAAAGTATGTACAGAAATAAAAATAAACATCATTTTAAAGACACTAGCTTCTTCACTTCGCTCAGAATCTAAAATATTTGTGTAAAGATGTTCAATGATGTGTAAAATTATGTACAATGGACAAGGAAAAGGTTTTTTTTAAGCAAAAATAAAAGTTTCAAACTAGAATTTGTTGTTACATGACTCAAATTTTAGAAAGTCAATGAAACTATGTTTTATAATTAGTTAAAAAAGATTAAATTTCTTACAAATTCAAAGTCCTAGTATAGTTGTAAGTGTTTAAGTGTTCGAATAACGGACAATGAAAATAGTAGTAAATTGAACTCAAAAAAGTATTGAGTTAGAAATTCAAATAATTTCAGAATTACTATTGCAAATTATAATGCGACTTTAATATAATCGTATGTAACGTACATATGCTTAAACACACGTTTAAAAAATAGATAAAACTGTTCTAAAATAGAAAAACATTATTATTTTATATGATTAAATAAACACTACCCTTCGTGAGCGAAATATTCGCGAAACGTTTCGAAAAGAGTTTTAATAAAATCTAAGACATAGTGGGGTGCTCGACAAATTATCCTTTACAGAAATATCCCTGCACGGTCAAAATAACCAGCCAAGTAGAGATTTTTAAGTTCACCAAAGCTAAACTTTTTTCAACGATAGCAATGCGATATTGTCGTCAAATGATTCTTTTTTTTTTTTGTTTTGTTTTAAGTGCTAAACACGACGTTAAAGCCTTTTGCCCTCGCTTCTGGCAAACTTATCCGTCTATATCCCGCGGGATCCATCGCGCGTATTATCCATTTGTATTGACTCATCGATATCTTTCCTCGACCTGTCTAACCACAGCAGCTGTCGAGGTCAAAAACGTAGCCAGAAACGTACGTAGTTGGGGGTGACCAAAATCAATGGTCAATGTTGACATAACTCCTTCTTATTATAATATGAAAAAAGCCAGACATACTTCGCACGACGGGTGGGATTCTCTTGTCGGGTGTATTGAATTTTAAAGAAACGATAAATCATTTCTTCAATAAAACGATTCTGAACGAAGAAAATTAATAATATAAAAAATAAATGAGAAAAAAAAAATGTTAGAAAAATTTCCAAATTTATTTTTTCCCATTTTCAAAATTTTCTTGCGCCAAAATCTTTCTTATATGATTTTCTATCTATGTTTAAATTTTCATATAGTTCGGATCAAAAAATGATGGTTTCCGAGACGTTTTTGGTCAAATTTTGGGTAGTTTTTTGCAAAACAAAAAATTGAAAAATTGAGCAATTCAAAAAATAACCTCTCTAAAGTACCATCTAGAGACAAATCCGGTTTCAAAAAGTTGCTGATCAAAACTTTTAGACAAGTATTTCCGTACGAAAAGTTGTACACAGAAAAAAAAATAAAAAAAAAATAAAAAATAAAGATCATTTTAAAAAAGTCACTCAGGACCAAACGTAGTAAACCGCATAATATGTTCACTTTTACACCATGTTCCGCTTTAATGAATTGAATAAATAATAAAATTATCACGTTTATTTATTTATTTTTTTTTATGTAAGAAATAAGAATATCTACAATTTGTAGTTTATGTACAATAAGCAAAAGTGATTCGAATATTCATGCCCAGTAGCAGTGCCCCCTCAGAAGTTATTTATTATTTAAATTTATTTATTATAATATATTTATTATTATTATTATTGAAGATGATGATTGGGAGTTATTTGTTTACAAATCTGCGTTTTTTTTTTTTTTAATCGACGGTGGTGGGATTGTCTGGTATTATTTCACTACCTCGAATTGCCATTAATGGGGTTTAATTTAAAACATGTTGAATTGGAATAGGTCCTATTTTCTCACAAACTCGATTTATTTTTTTCTTATCTTTAGATTTGACGAATGTTTAACTCTTAGCCTAAGTATGCCAACAGAGCTGTCCAGGTGGCCAGTAAAATGCTACGGTGACCTGCCCAACCCAAGCCACCCCTTGGCTACGTGCCTGGTTGACGTCTTCCCCCTCGGTCGCCGTTTTCATTCGATTTGTGATCAGGACATTTCGTACAGGACTTTCCTTAGCTCGCCAAACGTGGCCAGTCTATTCCGACCGTTCCGCTTTTCAACAATATGATATTTGGCTCACGACCTTTCTAGATCGCCTTTTTTCGTCTCTTGTATGCGATACGGGAATTGGCACATTTCCGCGAATAACAAATTGGGGAAATTCCTGAGCAATGCCTTCGGAAATGTTCTCAAAATGGGAAAATTCAGGACTAATTACATTAAACAGCGTTTTAAAATACTAAATTTATTTATGAATAACTAAAAATGATAAAAAAAACTAAGTAAATTACAGTATATAAGAAAATGTAAAAGGTGTTTCATTATTATAAAATTAAATGCATCCTCTTGATTTTCGTCGTGCTCGTCTAAAAATTTAACACTATAATTTATGGGAACAATGATCCTATCTGTTTTTTCAAAATAATAAATGTCGCATTATTTTACCTTATATAGGTAATGTATCATACTATACGAGAATGTTTTATATAAGAATATAATATTACAAAATATCTGTACCATTGATTATAAATAATTATACATTAGTGTATAGTACATCATGTACAATCTGTGTGTACTGTAGTCAAATTCCTTACAATAAGTACCTATATGTAATATGATTTGACTTATCACATTAATTTTAACAAAAATTGGAAACTTGAGAAAGTAGCTTCCGGGAATATTCCCCATTCAACTATCCTTTCGCTGGAACATTCCTCGTGGCACATCCTTAATTCAATATTGATTAAATACTTGAATTGTTGTATACAAGCTTCGTCCAAAAATATTTCTAATTTTTTTTTTTTAATAAGTTATAGATTCTAAGTTTTAAGTTTCTCAGTTTTAGATTCTAAGTGAAGCAAAGAATTTAGTGTTTTTACAATGATATTTTTTTCCTGTAAATACTTTTTCATATGGAATTACTTGTTCAAAAATCTCGACTAGCAAAATTTTTGAAACCGAATTCGCCTCTAGGTGGTACTTTAGAAAGGATATTTGTCAAAATTCTCAATTGTTTTCTTAAAATTTGGGAATAACTAACTGTTAAATAAATTTAACAAAAAAGACTCAGAAACTATCTTTTTTTAATCCAAAATTTATGAAAATTTTAACATAAATAGACATATGAGAAATATTTTGGCATAAGAAAATTTTGAAATTGTGAGAAAAAATGTTGGACATTTTTTTTCTAACACTTTTTTTCTCATTAATTTCTTTTTATTTTCTTTATTTATTAGATAAAAAGTAAAGTAAAAACATAAGTAAGCCGGACATATTTTGCACCACAGGTATTCTTCGTTCTTCGGGGAAGGTACTCTTGGTGGGTGTGTTTAAAATGACGACTATATTATTGTTCTTTATATTATTGAGCTCCTTCGTTCAGAATCGTATTATTGTAGAAATGATTTATCGTTTCTTTAAAATTCTACACACCCACCAAGAGTATCTGACCAGAGAAGTTAAAAATACCCGTGGTGTGAAGTATGTTCGACTCGCTTATCTTTGTATTTTACTTCACTTCACTGCACTTTATTATGTGCTTTAAATTTCAAAACACGGCAAAGTGATCATTATCACGAATAATTAAATGAACTTGTATTATTCTGTTATTGAATTTTATTGTTAAACATACACAGTACAAAACTGCCAATTGTCAGCTGTATTATTATAAACTGTTAAGATTCGTTTAATTCAATAAAGTTATTGATGAAAATATGAAATAACGAATATTCATAAAATAATTTAATGAAATTATTGATGAAATCACTAATTTTTTTGTTAAAATTCAACACACCCGCCAAGAGTAACCCAAGGAGTGAAAGATTTCCACGGTTTTCCCGGTTTTTAAAATTTTTTTTTTTTTTCATTTGTTTCATTTTTGAGTTCTTTAAAGTATTAGCTATAAATAATACGTGTACAAATTTCAATAGAAGTTGCTAAAATGTGTAAAACACACGGCTTCGAGGTTTTAACTCGATAAATCGATTCTTGTGCATCAATTATAAAAAAACCAGTACGTCATTTATTTAGATGTTATAATGTATATTATAAAGTTTTGTAGGTACTATAAATTTTTATAATTTTTAAAACTGGTTTAAAAATATTATGTAACAAAATCAATAACGTACTGACAATACATAAATGAACATTGATAGATACACGACAGAGTGACACGATATTAATTATCCATGATAACTCATGGGTAGCTATAAATAATTATTAATTGACACGATGAGTTGTTATTCCTTTTTAATATAACTGGACTATACTTTTCAATGTTCAGTAAAATTATAAAAACTGTTGCACTACACATTTTACTTATTAAACATATACGCATGTATATAATGCAATATACATTGTATACTATATAATAAATATGGTAACTGGTACTCACATGATATTATTATAATTACATAGATTATAGATGTTATGTTAAATATACATATATATATATTATATATAATGAGTGTCTCACGATAACATGGTAAATGTGATGTTACCTTGTATAACGCTAAAATTTGATTTAAAAACGTTAATTAAAAAACATTTTTTTTTTTAAAAATTTTCCAGTTTCCTTAAATAGCAATTATTAGTACGTTTAACTAAATACACTGAAAGAGAATTAATTTTTGAAAACATTGATATTTAAATTAGATTCTGAATGAAGCGAAAAAGTTACAATGTTGTTAATTATTATCATTTTTTTTTTTTTTTTTCTGTGAACGCTTTTTCGCATTGAAATACCTGTCCCAAAGACTTTTTGACCAGCAACTTTTTGAATTATAATTTATCTCTAGATGGTACTTATAAGGGGTCATTTTTAGAAGTTCTCAATTTTTCGTCCAAAATTTGAAAAACACTACTAATATTTGATAAAAACGCCTTTTTCTGTTCCTTTTCGATAGACTAAGAATTATAAAGGTTAAAGTATCAAAGTGGTAGCGGTAAATATTTGCCAAGTACTCCTCGCATATTTTATGACTACTACACTATTTTTAAACGATTATATAAATTTTTAAATGTTGGTCGAAAAATGTTTATTTTAAGAATCAAAATTTTCGAAAACAATGTTCTCTTTTGACGGAACATTCGAGTTTAAAGTAGTGATTGCTATTTAAGAAAAATAAATAATTCAAGTATATTCTTCAAAAAAAATTTTAAAAAAATACTACAACATAAATTATGGAACATAATACTAAATACAATAATATTTTGTATTTTATTGATGGTCACACTGTCAAATATCCACAGTTTGCGCATCACGATTCAGTAACTACGTAAGCCTCTCTATATTACTCTATGGCAGTGGTTCCCAATTGGTGGTCCGCGGACGTGGTCGATGTTAGGGGGTCCGCGGCTGTGTTAGTCAGGATGAAACTTGCTGTTTTTATAGTTTTTTTTTTTTTTGTTGAGAAAATGTGTATTCATAATATTACAAAAAGGTGTGTTAATTAAAATAAATGATTAAGAGAAGGTATTTCTTGATTTTAGTGTGTTAAATTAAGTTGAAACAATACATGTATAGAAAGAAGGTAACTTCCACAAGCATATTCGTAAAAAATTGGTCCCTTATTCAATTTAAGTTTTAGCTAGGGGTCCTCGGTATAATTCTAATTGGGAACCACTGCTCTATGGTGCATATTCTGTGCCAAACTATCACGTGCCTATCAGCCGCCCGACAGATATTATCAATAATATTATTACTTGATTAGGTAGACACCTATATACATACGAGTATATATATAGTTTGAATATCGGTTTGTACTCTGTGCACGTGTTTCTGGATACTATATTATATTATTATTATCGTATCTATTTGCGCTATCTTCCGATTAAATTCTGACCACGATCGATTTCGCAAACGGAAAACAATGGAGTCCGGGGAGTTTGTCGTTTTCGATAAAATAACATTAATGAGACAAATATATTTTTATCGCCAGCGTTTCCACGTCGAAAAACCAAATGTATACATCTCTATAAATATATTATAACGTATATATGTATACGATTGTGCATTCCCCGAACGCATTGGTGTGAAAGCCTTTTTCTCGATGACCTTTCGGTGACATTTCAATTGATAATAAAATTTTATTACAGACTTTAATGTTGTTTTCGGGGTGTCGTTTGAAAGGGTAGGAAAAATCAAGATTCATACGCGGCGGATATCTTTTCGGACGGGATTTGTTGAGAAAACACAATAAAATATTGTTTGTCGCATTTATTTTTTATTGACTTTGAATTTAAAATTGGTAGGTGGTACTTTAGGAACTTTTGAAATTTATTTGTAAGACTTAACATTTTTTTGTTGGCTATTTTATATCGACAAAAAATAATCAAAACCCACCGGAAATCATGGGTATTTTTCGCTCCTTGAGTAGAATACTCTTGGTGGGTGTGTTGAATTTGAAAAAAAAAAAGACAATAAATAAATAAACGATGAAACAGAGCGATAATTGTCACAGCTCAGTTTTGGCTCGTGTATTCATTTAGAGCTTTTCTAGTTAAAAATTGATTCGAATGATTTCAATAAGAAATTTAAATATAAGTAGTTATGAATAAGCTTGTATACAATTTTTCACGATAAAAAAGAATATGTTACAAAATAGTAAAGAAAAGAAATCTGGACGTTATTTGGGTAAACGGACATTTGAGCAGTAATTCTAATTTTAATCACTTGTAAATTACGTTATTACTTGTTGAGCAAACCTTTAAGAAAATTTTATCAATAACAGGAAAAACACGGGAGAAATATTTTGAAAAATACACACACAGGTTAACAATCAAAAGTTTAGTGCGGTTTCAACAGAAAAAATTGTTATTTTATATGAAAATTTCCAGTCTCATACAAATGATAACTTTAAACGATTATAATTTAAAAATTCGATTAACGATTTCTTCCAAAGCCACTAAACATGTTATAAGGTTTTGTTACTTTCTCTGCTCATAACATCCAGACTTAAACATTCAATTGAAAAAAACAATTTATTTCAAATCAGTTTTACGAAACTGATAATAATTAAAAATAAATGACTTTATAATATAATCACTCGTTCCGCTATTAATCCAAGTTCAAGAACATTATATAAAACAAATATGGCATTCGTAAAAAATGAATCGTTTAGTTGTTAATTAAAAAGTGACTGATGACTATTTTTTGATGTTTCTAATACCCCTCGAAGGAAACTGTTGTTTAAAAAAAAAATTATTATATAAAAGAGTATTTTTTAAATATTTGCAATACCGCTTTCTAAAGTATTCAAATAAATATTTCAAATACGAATTTTTCAGAGTGATTATCGAGTATTTTTATTGTAAATACTTTTTGAAGACGTATTTTACCTTAGCCTGATAGTCCAAACATCTGTCCAAAAATTTCGTCCATTAACATCTAATTAGCACTTTGGAAAAGTAATTTTTCAAAACTCTAAACAGTTCTCCACAAAAAAAAAAAAAAAAAAACCATGGTAATAAAGCGTATCTATTCTGAGCTGCACTCAGATTTGTTTTTGGAATACAATGATTTATCATGACTTTCGTGAACACAACGTCATCGTACAACAAACCGTGGTCGACGGGCCAAGGCAGTGCGTTCGTAACGCACTGAAACCGGATCGAATCCGACCAATGCAAAAAAAAAAACAAAAACAAAAATATTTGGTGTGTCAAATTGAATGCGATTCTGTCATATATATACTTCTTCATTCATTTAATTAGTTCGTTTTTTTGTTTAAACATGAGAACGCTATCTATGTTGGCCGCCTCAATTATTCTTCCCACTTCACCAGAAACTTTTTTTGTTTAATTTTCCCAAAGACCTGGTTCGAACTGGCGACGGTCAGTATAGAATCGTCGTGTCAATCCGACCGACCACTCTTGTTGTGCGACGGTGTACACTGTTCGATGGCAATGATAAATAATTTATCCGCGGGATCTCAGCAGCCCACATTGGGATGAAATGCACTCGAAGTTTGCCAAAAGTGAAATGTTTCCTAATTCGTTAATTATCATAAATTATTTTTCCCTACAACATTTGTAGTATAATATGACGTCGTCTTGTCTTGATAATAATTTTAAGTTACATATCCGCGAATTACATGACTGACTGCCTAATACGTATTATATAAATTTACTTAATTCGATAATAAACAACTTTGAAGTTTATTTTTGAGATTTTATCCCACTGTAATCAACATAATGTTACTATATATTAATTTAGTCATATATTTACTTTATTTAAAAATATATTTTTATAAACAAATGTTGTTTATATATATATATATTTTTTTTTTTAGAATTAAATAGTTATTATTCATGAAAAATTAATGCTTATTACATTTTCAATAGGCTGTGAATTAAATTTAACTCATTTCAACACTATGAGTACCTATTTCAATTTAAAAATAATGTTCTGTCAAAATGATTTTCTGTTGCTTTCTTCCGGGGGGGACTTGAAAATTGAATAGATAAAAAATAATATGCTGTTTCATTCAAAGATTCAATATTTCAAAATTTCATAGAGCTCGACAAAGTCTATTTTTAGCCTCGTTCATAATTAATAAGCCGAACGTACTTCGCACCCATGGGTATTCTTTGCTCCTCTGGTGGAATTTGGTGGGTGTATTAAGTTTTAAATAAATGATCAATCATTTCTTCGATAAAACAATTCTAAATGGAACTTCAGCTCATATAAGAAAATAAAATTACTTAAAAAACATTATAAAGTTTATTATTATTATAAAAAAATTACTTTTTACTCCGTCTTTTTATATTCAACTATTAATTGGGAAAAGAGGGAAAAATTGTGTAAGAAAATCATATTTTTCTTCATATTTTATTACAATTTTATGAGTAATGACTGTAAGTTACATTATGCTCAAAATACATTTTATATGGCGTATACCGATTTGGTTAAAATAGTTGTCTATTTTTTCCTCTGTAGTAACATTTTTTTTTTTTTTTTTTTTTATCCAAAGTTTAAATTTTTTCATAATTTTTAATTTTTGTCATAAATATTTTATGAATCGTAAATTTATTTGATTAAATATTTTTTTAATGAATCACGTACAGAACTATATTTATAGATTTATTGATTAAAACAAAAATCTGATATTAAAATTACATGTTAATGGTTGAAATTTATAGCATACATTTTTAACAAAATCGAATTTGATTAATTAATAAATTCGATCGCGCCGGACGACGACACCTAATTACAATATTTATTTGAAAATAAATATTTATCTCACAGTGTATATTCTGTCAAATTAGATGGCAATAAATTAGGTCCATAACTGATATAAAGAGAAAAATCCGAAACCAAGTAGCTGTTTTATGGGACCGAAATAGACACATTATTATCGGACTCAATCGAACTCAAGTAATATAATTTCGGGCGGTCGGCAATTGGGCCACATTTTATCTACTTGGTTTGGATATAAAATTGTTTTTATTTTTTGATAACTCGGAGTATTAGGCCATAACAAAAATACGAAATGTTTAAAGCAGTGGTTCTCAACCGGTGTGCCGCGAGAAATATCTGATATTTGTCATTATATTATAATTATTTCCTTTTTTTCAAGTGTGTGTGCGCATGTTGGCGAATTTAACGTTTATTCGATTAATAATATTTGTTTTAATAACTATACTTGTGTTTTTACTGTTTTTAGTTCATTTTACATGGTTAAAGTAAAATTTACACAATTTAATTATCTTCTCTTTTCTTATACCAACGTCCTAGTAGATTATTTAATTATTCAAATTATACCACCAAATTGATAAAATTGTGATTATTAAATGTCAACCAATTGTGCAGATTTGACAATATGTGTGTAGGCGGCAAACTCTACAGTGTACTCGTATGGATGTCTTTAGCGATGACTAATGCCCCTCTTATGATGGTTACCAAAGTAGTTGTTGTCTAGTGCGTGAGTGCGTCGTAAAAATTTGTAGCTTATAATAGTGTGATGTGAACGAAAAAAGGTTGAGAACCACTGGTTTAAAGGGTAGGTACCGGTAATTGGATCACATATATTTATTACTAGAGTTGGCCAAAACAGTATCAATAATAAGATACGATATATACGTATTATTATCTCAAAATGACTACGTCCGAATAATTTAAAGAGTACATAAATTCGGTAATATAAAAAAGAGATACAATTGTCGTCGACTGACTTGCTGGCGTCGTACCGTCGTTATATGTATATTGTAAAAAAAGCCGGACATATGGGTGTTCTTCGCACGACGGGTGGGATTCTCTTGACGGATGTACCTATTGAATTTTAAAGAAACGATAAATCATTTCTTCAATAAAACGATTCTGAACGAAGGAAGTTAATAATATAAAAAATAATTGAGAAAAAAAATGTTAGAAAAATGTCCAAAATTGTTTTTTCATACATTTCCAAAATTTTCTTGCGCCAAAATCTTTCTTATATTATTTTCTATCTATGTTTAAATTGTCACATAGTTCGGATCAAAAACTGATGGTTTCCGAGTCGTTTTTGTCAAATTTTGGGTAGTTTTTTCCAAAAAAAAAAAGAAATTGAAGAATTGAGAAATTCAAAAAATGACCTGTTTAAAGTACAATCTAGAGGCAAATCCGGTTTCAAAAAGTTACTGATCGAAACTTTTGGAAAAGTATTTCCATACGAAAAGTTGTACACAGAAAAAAAAGAAAAATTAATGAATAAATAAACATCATTGTAAAAAAGTGTTTTTACTTCACTTCGTTCAGAATCTAAAAAGTTAATACCTAACCTAACCTGAGGTCAGACCGATGTAACAACCACCGATGTCCGGTTTTCTTGTCTATACTATAATTTTTTTTTTTTTTTTTTTGCTGTTAATTTGGTCACCTTAACTCAATGTCAAATACATAATATATACTCAATATATTATAAGGGTTCTGGAATAATGTTTCAGAGTAGTAAATAGTCGTTGCCGTCCAATAACTCCCGGTTAATGACATCATCACAGTGTACAACAGCAAATATTTCACCGATATTTTGTTGATTTAATCGTCAATAGTCGCCGTTGTCAAAAACGACCCTGGAACCCCAGAGTAGGCATAACGTACGAATTATACACAGCAGTGGTAGCCGCGGTGATTATTCCTCAGTATACGACGATCATAAATCTAAGAGAACGTCGTCGTTACGAGAAAGGTCCGCGGCGAATGTGTGTTATTATAACGGAATGACACCGATTTGCTGACGTCGAAAACTCCTTCGCCCCCGGCACATAAATAAAGACATTATAGTTACACACACACACACACACACACACACACACACACACGGACAACGAATAATAATTATTATTACTTTGTATTTCGGGTTATGCGATGATAAATCAAGTGCAACGCAATAATGTCGAGAAGCAAAAAAAAAAATCTAATACGGTCCATTTTTCCACCAGGGAGGTCATATAACATTGTTTTTTACGACACGTGCATTTGCGTTGCTTGTCTGTGAAGCACTGGCGCTATACAGTTCACGTCAACAAGTGTTTTATATACAATTTTTACGGATTAACAACCGACACAAACGCGTGGTATAGACCGGACGTTTCGAATCGAAATTTGTGGACGTCTTATGTGTCGTAGGCGATCCATATTATAATTCTAGATATGTTTTTTATCTCACTGGATTTCGAACCAAACCTGGTGAGTAAAATATTATTGGAAAACTCTTAATGTTTTCTATTTGGGAAAAAAAAAAAAAGAAAATAGCGCATTAAACTCACATAAATTCACTGTGCACATATTATTATTATGTACTGTCGAGATTCAAGAATGTTTTTACTCTCTAAAGCAGCCATACTCAACGTGCAACCCGCGGGCCACGTGTAGCCCACCAAGCCTTTTTTGTGCGGCCCTAAAACATTTCTCCAAATAAGGAATAAAAAGAACAAAATTTCATAAATATTTTAAGAAAAATATTTTTATTATACGTATTTCACATTACTAACTACGTGCTGTACGCTAATACAAGAAGAACAATTTAATATCTTAAGTGGTATTTTGAATAACCAATCGTATTCAAAGGTTAAAATGTATGTAGAAATCGGATTACTAATATTCTCACCTTGATGGCGTCATATTGATCATACAGTAACTAAAAAATTGCTGATTTCACTAAAATAGTAAAAAAAAAAATGTCTGAAAAACAAAAATCCCACTTACTAAAACATTGTATTATAATATAATGACTGTAAAATATAATTGCTATATTGTTTATTATAACTAATGTATTTCTAATTTTAAGTATTCCTTAATTCACCCCCCCTCCCTTGACCTTACACCTTTGTTTCAACTTGTGGCCCAAGTAAAAAAAAATATGGTTGAGTATCGCCGCTGCAGTCCAAAGACACTATATATGAGCTTTAATCCTGGGTACGATGTTTGTTAAGGACGGAAATGTACGTATGAAAATTCAGTAGACATGATTTTAATGATGATACTCTTGGTGAGTGTGTTGACCACCATAATTGATCTTTATATTATTATTAAATTCTATCGTTCAGAATCGTCTAATTGAAGAAATGATTTATCGTTTCTTTAAAATATTCCACATACACACCAAGAGTATCTGACCCGAAGAGCGAAGAATATCCGCGATGCTAAGTATGTTCGTGAGTACCGATCAAGTTTAAAAGGCGAACCACTTGTACTATTTTAGACTTTGATGTTTCGGTAACTTCGAAGAAAACCACGACTTCTTCGAAAATCGTATAGTTTTCAAAAATGTTTCCTGATAATTTCAAAATTTCTGGTTCATTGAACTCCATGATGTGGTAACGATAATTTTGTCTACCACAAACCACGAGATTACGAACGTGTGCACTATATTTCATTTAAATTTCGAAATTTTCTTCTAAATTAATTGCATAAATTACGTTAAGTTCGCGACTGCGATTAGAAACCTAATAATTATAAACGTTACATCAGTACATTTTATTACAACGATTTGACAATATATTATGTACACTGAAACCCGAATACTTTATTGTAATAATATTAAAATCATTAAAACGATTGAAAAACATTAATGTTGGGTTTACACTAATCACAGTAACAACTGATACAATATACGTATCAAATGTACAACAAAAACTACTTTACACAATACTGTAATAATAAATATTATAAGATGAAAATTCACAACAATAGGGCCAGAGTATTATAATAATATGTAATTATTTCAATGGTTATTTAGATATTTCGGCCCCTAAGATATCATCAACAGATTACATTAAGATGTTGAAAAAAAGAAACACATAATAAATGAAAATTGAAAAAAAAAAAATAAAAAAACAGAAGAACTAAGAAACTGTGCTGTATACTATACAACCACGTATTTTATCGTATGAAACACACGTAATAATAATATTATTATGCGCGTGAACCATAAAAACTCAATTATCTCGACGATAATATTGTATAATCCACTGAGTACAAAAAAAAAAAAAAAAAATAATAAGAAGTAAAAATCGATTTAAAAACAAGTGTGAATGAAAGTTAACCGGGTCACATATCATCAATAAACCGCGATTTTCTTTAACTATTGCGTTGTTAGCGGGGGGGGTGGGGGGGAATAAAATAAAACGTACCGGTGCTTTTAACGCGCTCGAAAACGCCATATTTTATACATATGTATAAAAGTGAAATCGATATTTGATTTTGATAAACGAATAGCGTACAATAAAAGACGGAGATTTAATGGAAAGCAGTTGTCGACGAGCAAAATACACAAAAATATAAATATTAAATAAAGAAAAAAAAGGAAAAATACCACAGAACACTGAAAATAATGTTTAGTTAACAGATCGGTAAGAAAAAAAAAAAAAAAACGAAATGATTGATGTTCTTATATATCGCGGTATTTATTTATATACGTATAAATCTAAAGAAAATAAAGAAAGGGAATTGAAATCTTATTTACATATTCACCCGTACGAATGATAACCACGCAATGCAATACGGATGAAACGAATTATTTTATAAGAGTGTCTGTAATTTCAAAGTACCCTTACCCTGCTGTTATATTGTAAACAAGTGAACATTGTTAGTGCGTATTACCGCTGTCAGTGTTAGCAATTACTGATTACTTACGTCGTATATTATCATTAAGGCTAAGAATTTGTGGCATTTGCATATTTTATTTTTGATTGTATACTCCATATGACATACCCTATCAAATACAAAATCCGATTCGTACATCACAGCTACAGTTCAAATAAAAATAGTTTTTGTTGCATTTTATTTCATTTTCATGAATTAATACATTTTTGTTACCTAGTAAGTACCTCTTGTACTTTAGAGAGGTCATTTTTTGAATTTCTCAATTCTTCAATTTTTTTCTTTTTTTTTTTTTTTTTTTTTTTTTTTTTAAAAATATAC
>JAIPRM010001906.1:21318-33840 GCA_025469315.1 Stegophylla sp. TES_Ste_2020 | reverse complement strand
CTCAATTCTTCAATTTTTTTTTTTTTTGTAAAAAATTACCCAAAATTTGACAAAACCGACTCGGAAACCATCATTTTTTGATCCAAATTTTATGAAAATTTAAACATAGATAGAAAATCCTATAAAAAAGATTTTGGCGCAAGAAAATTTTGAAAATGTGAAAAAAAATTTTGGACATTTTATTTTCTTATATTATTAACTTCCTTTGTTCAGAATCGTTTTACTGAAGAAATGATTTATCGTTTCTTTAAAATTTAATACGCCCGTCAAAAGAATACCACCCGTCGTGCGAAGTATGTCCGGCTTTTTTTTTATTGAATTATTAAATAAACTCAATATAAAACTGCTAATTATTGTTCTGCATATTTAACTAAAGATCTACTCAGAATCATTTTACTGAAGAAATTATTTATTGTTTTTTTTTTTTTTTAATTTATAGCCTTTTTTTCCTTCTTGACTTAATTTAGCTTTTTTGATTTTCAAAGGTCTGGCCACCCTTTACATCATAATATAATACTCTAATCCTGCCTGTATTGTTTTCCTAAAATACATAGCCGAAGGTCCCCATCAACCTAAGTCGGTTTAAGTTTTAAATAATCATGTTTTATGTTTTTAATTGTTGTTTATTTTGATTGACGCTTAAAATAACAAAATCATATTTGAATAATATCAGTGAAAAAACAACAATGGTAAAAATATTTGTCATTGCTGTGTTCAATGACTAATGGGTGAAACATTACTGAATACTTCTTATAATTATTATTGACTATAATATACAGTACGCTCATAATCGAGTTACATTTTATTAAATTAAATTTTCATATGGATTTACGGAGCCAGTAATTTAGACGTCACACACAATATATTATCATGTGCTGTTCATTTATGATGGACACAGGACCGAGAATGCGAGGGCCCGAGGACTGAACTATACTGAAGGACAATGCGGGTGGTAAAATGTTGAAGTTAACACTCTTTTACCAACCGCAGTGGTTCTCAAAATCATGTAATCTATAATCAATAGATTACAGGTTATGGGTAATTTAGTTTTTTTTTTTGTTTACTTTTAAATGTTTGATAAAATTAGTAATCGAACATCAAATTCTATTAATCATAGAATTTTGTTAGAATTTAGTAAAATTTCAACGTCCGCCTATGTCCCCAACGATCGTTTTTCTCAAAGGTAGCGATGTATAGTGGTTTGTTGTTGAATACCTCATGACATTTATACGGGATACCATTGTGATTCAAATGACCCATTGGGCATGGCTAAAGTCACTAAAAAATGGGAAATGTTTCCCGGTCGAAACCGATTTTGCTGCGACGGCCGGCTTATGATGGCACCGCACGCCGCAGTATTCTACGTAAATGTAATTCTGATCATCGGCACAAGCATTCTGTTCTTTATGTTTGAGTGAGTAAACTATAGATTTTCCTTTAAAAAAATGATCTGTACATTTTATTTATACAAAGTTGTTTAATCGAGTTTACTGTTTCCAGCTGCCCGTATCTTAGTAAAAACGTGACTCCTGTAATTCCAATAATTTCAGGAATATTATTTCTTTTTGTCGTTGGCTCGTTATTCAAAACCAGTTTCACAGACCCGGGTATAATTCCCAGGGCCACTGCAGATGAAGCAGCTTATATTGAAAAACAAGTCTGTAAGTGCTATTTTTATTAAGTACTTTGATAAGATAATGGGCTCCACTGAACAAGTTTGTGGGTGGCTCATAAAGCTACCTATATTTCCTGTACCTACTTCCCATACTTTGTAGGCAAAATATAATTTACAAATAGAACCTAAAAATCATTGACAAAATTGTAGGCACCTTAGGATAAGTTCAAAACATTATTCTTATTTGATGTCTCACATATACATAGTACAGAAGTATTCTATAAACATTTTAGCATACCTGATCAGTTGCCTGCAGTATAGGGTTGCCATATGTCCCAGTACACCAGGACATGTCACCGGTTTATAACTTCAATCTCCGCTGGACCCTCCAAAAGTCCCTGTGAAGTGTACCTAAATAAAATTCCAATTATGTTTTTAAAGCTATCGAAATAGATCAGGAACTCCATGAAAAATATAAGAATTCAATTAATAATGAAAATTTTTTTTAATTAGTTACAATCATTTAAAATGTAACCAATTAATTTATTTTAATATTTGATTATTTTTGTATTTGTATATTTAAATATATATATATTAGTATACATGTATGTAATTTATTCACTTGTACCTATATGATGTAGAAATACTCAAGTATGCATTAAATAACTAAATTTTTTTATGTAAAATAAATGTATTTATCTGTGTAGTATGTTAAAATTTAAAAGATACTGTAAAATAAGTAGGCATCAGCTCTGTATAGGTACACACTAATATATTTATAGTAACAAACGTTTGAAATAAATAAATGGTAAATCACTTTTAATAAATGATTCTGAGTGGAGCTTCAATTTATCTAAGATAATTTTACATAAAAGTTTTTTTATCATTACAATAATATTTATTGTTCTTGTCCAGTTTTATACACCACAATTAATTTAAAATAGGAAAAAATATTCTTAATGAAACAGTGTTGAAAAAAAAAAAATTCACATTTTAAAAATTTTCTTCCACCAAAATATTTTTAATATTATCTTGTCTATTGATATTTAAATTTTTGTAAAATTTGGATTAAAAAAAAAAGATTTAAAGGCGTTTTTGTCTAATTTTGTGTAGTTTTTCTTACATTTTGAGAATTTTGAAAAATTACCATCTGAAAGTATAATATAGAGTTCTCAAACTTTTTGAGACCGCAACCCACTATAATGTCATTAACATTTTGAGCGACCCTTGTATTATGATAGTAATAAAGAGTAGTGACAAATAATTATAATTATTATTTTATTAAAATTAAAATAATAAATACTTGATCAGCAATCCAATATTTTGGTTAATTGTAGCATTCAATAATGATTATCATGATGATAATAACAAAAAAAAAAAACAAAAATACACTAGATATTTAATGTTTTGGCAACCCTAAAAAACTTGTTGGCGACCCCCAGTGTGAGAATTGCTGATCTAGAGGAAAATGCTGATCGAAACTTTTTGATTAGTATTTCTATACAAAAACGTGCGCATGTATTAAAAAATAAAATAAACACCATTGAACACTATTTATTTGCTCCACTCAGAAGTTAAAATTGGATTAAATTATTGGTAAATGTCCTGATCAGTACTTAAACATTTATAACAACCCTAATGTAGTAGTTATGTTACTAACAAAAAAACACATTTCTAGTTAGAATAACAGTTTTGAAAATGTTTTATTGTAAACAGTTTATAATTTGTGTTTAATAATATTCTCAGTTTGAGTTTATTAAACTCAATAGCTTCTATATGTACTTTATACATTTTTGTTTAAATATATTTCTTATTTATTAAATATTTACAAATATGTTATATTTTAGATATTAGTATACCAAACAATGGAGGTACTCCTACTATACGACCACCACCAAGGACTAAAGAAGTAGTTATCAAAGGTCATTCAATTAAATTAAAATATTGTGTAACATGCAAGATTTTTAGACCTCCTAGAGCTTCCCATTGTAGCTTGTGTAATAATTGTGTTGGTGAGTATATAAAACTAGATTGGTAATATGTAATGGTTAATGATTTATTTTGAATACGCGTGAATCTAAAAAGTAAAGTGAAGTGAAGTAAATTAAGGACCTAAAGTGAAGTAAAGAAAAGTAAGATAAAGTAAAGTAATGCAAAATATAGACAAGAAAGCCTTACATACTTTTTACCTCGAGTATTTATCGCTCCATGGATCAGATACTTTTGGGGGATGTGTAAAATTTTAAAGAAGTGATGAATCATTTCTTGAATAATTTGGTTCTAAACGAGAGAAGTTAATAATATAAAGAACAATAATAGTCATCATTTTCAACACACCTATTAATTAAGAGTATCTGATGGGAAGAGCGAAAAATACTCATGATGCGAATTATGTCCGGCTTTCTTGTGTATACTATACTTATCTTTTCTTTACTTTACTTTAGGGACTTCAATTTACTTTACTTAATTTTTATTAATTAAGTGTAGAAAAGGGGAAAAAAATTAATAAGAAAAAAAAGGTGTTAGAAAAATTTGTCCAAGTCTGGGAAAAAAATTATGGTTTCCAATTTATTTTTGGCAAATTTTGGATGTTTTTTCCAAATTTTGAGAAAACTATTGAGAATTTTGAAAAATTACCTCTTTATTTAAAGTATCATCTTGTGGTAAATTTGGTTTCAAAAAGTTGCTGGTCTAGACTTTTGGATGACTTTTGAAGTATTTCCATATGAAAAAGTGTTCACAGAAAAAAAAAAAAAGTAAAGTAAAATAAAGTGAAGCAAAGCAAAGTAAAGGAAAGAAAGCCGAGTATACTTCGCATCACGGATATCTTCAGGTTAGATACTTTTGATGGGCTTGTGGAATTTTAAAGAAACGATAAATCATTTCTTTAATTAGACGATTCTGAATGAAAGAAATTAATAATATAAAGATAAATAATGGTTTAAATACACTTACCAAGAGTATCTGACCCAAAGAGCAAAGAATATCTGTGGTGTGAAGTCTATCCGGCTTTCTTGCCTTTACTTTACTTTACTTTTTTTTTATCTAATAAATAAAGAAAAAAATATTCAATGAGAAAAAAATGATAGAAAAATGTTCAAAATTTTTTGCACCAAAATATTTCTTCTTGTAGTATTGTCTATCTATGTTTAAATTTGCACAAAATTTGGATCAAAAAAATGGTGGTTTCCGAGTCTTTTTTGTCAAATTTAAAAAAAAAAAAAATTGAAGAATTGAGAAATTCAAAAAATGACCTCTCTAAAGTACCAACTAGAGGAATATCAAGTTTCAAAAAGTTACTGATTAAGACTTTCGGACAAGTAGATTCATACGAAAAAGTGTTCTCAGAAAAAAAAAAAATAAAATAATAAACATCATTGTAAAAATACTAGCTTCTTTACTTCATTCAGAATCTAAAAATAAACACCATTATAAAAGCTCTAGCTTTTCAGAATATATAATATAGTAAAATTAAGGCTAAAATATTGTTAAAAATTGAATAATATAAAATAGTTTTGTATTATCTTTTCTTAAAATAGAACGTGTGATGTTTACTTATGTTTTTTTATAATGTTATTGAAATTAGAAAACTTTGATCATCACTGTCCATGGGTAGGAAACTGTGTTGGTCGTCGGAACTACAGGTTTTTCTATATGTTTATTGTTTGTTTATCATTACTTATCATCATCGTGTTCATTGGAGCAGTACTACATTTATTTTACTGTGAGTAAATTTAGTTTTTTTTCTAATTTAAAAAATTCTAATCAAATCAATTGTTTATTTTATTGTTTAGTAGCAGAAAACAAACTTATGGTAGATGCTATTTCTCAATCGCCAACTAGTGTAATAGTTGTAATTATTACTTTCTTTAGTTGTTGGAGCGTAATTGGACTTGCTGGATTTCATACATTTCTTGCTGCATCCAATCAAACAACAAATGAAGATGTTAGTATAAATGTATTTGTAACGAATGCCTTTAAAGTTGTTTTATTAATTATTGTAATATAAATTCTTAATGTATTACAATTAGATTAAAGGATCTTTTGCGAGTCGAACAGGGAGGCCAAATTCCAATCCGTATAGTCGAGGAAACATTTGTGCCAATTATTGTTATGTATTATGTTCTCCTCGTCCTCCGAGTCTTTTGGGTATCATCAGCAAATATTAAATTTTGTTAAAATTATTTTCACTAAATTCAATAATATATTTATATTTTTTCAGATAGACGTGGTGTTGTTTTATCATTGACTGAATCTAAATCTATGAACAAAAGTCAAAGTAGAGATACAGTGATATCCAATAAGGGATTTGAAGCTTCTGATGTACCACCTGTCAACCAAGTAATGTTTAATAGTGTTTATTATTAACCATCGGAATTAATTAATTACTAAAATTTATAGAATGGTAAAACAAACAATGATAATATTCAGTTGCATCAGTACAGTTCGTCGAGTATGTTACAGCCAGATAGTCTTGATCGTAATCAACATACTTTCACAACATCAATGCCAAGTGTCCATCATTCGCAAAATAGTCATGTTCATCAAAGTCATGTCATAAATGGTTTGTATGAAAAGCCACCAACCTCTCATTCATCGATCTTAGTTGCATCTCATCATCATTGTCCAAATAACTATTTTTTAGTACCCACAAACCCAAATTACTTCTATGCAAGTTTGCCCTTACGCAGGGATCGTGCAGCAATGTATTATTCAGCTGTGTCCCGTGTACCTAGTTATCGTTGTAAGAACAATCAAAAACTTTATTATAGTCATTGTCGAGAACAGGGGGGTGTTCAGTCAATCCGGACGCATTACACTAATAACAATATAAAAAATAATAACTAAGACAAAGCTCACTTATATTTTGAAATTGTGATGATAAGGATTGAAGAATTAAACATTAATTGTTAACATGTTTTTCTTTCTTTTTAAATGCTTTCAATACAATGTAAGTTGATTAGGATTTGTATTTGTGGGTAAGTAGACAAATGATTGAGGATGATTTTAATAAAACACATTAATTATCTATTGGTTTTCTTTTAATAATGTTGTGTGTTATGCAGGTGTGAAATTCAATAAAAGTGTAACTTCATTGAATAACACTTTTAACGACGCTGGCATCTATGAAACGATTGAATCTGGACGGTTGGATCCAGATTTAGACTTGGATGATGGGGCAAAGACTGTAACATGTGCTCCTCCGTTGAGTGCTAGTCGGCTACAACTACTTCAGGACACGACAATGATCGAGTCGGCTCTAGATCTGGATTCATTAGAAGATACATCATCAGTCGGTACCGGTAGCCAAGTGAAATTAGTCAAAAATAAGAACACGTTATGACATATATACTCGTTAGAGGAAAACAAACTTATATGTACCTGGTATCTTTTTTTTTAGTCATTCATATATGTGCAATTTTTTAAATGTTTAGGCATTTATTTGAGCAATTAATATGCGTTGTTTTAATGTGACTTGTGATTTAATTAATTCGCAAAATCGTTATTTATTTACCACCAGTGACTGTCCAGTCGAGCTGTAATTTTAGGGTAAACAATGTATTTTAAATAAGTGCCTTTTGCTTAATTCATCATTTAATTGTTGGGTTTAATTTAACTCAACTCTCATTTTTCTTTCTTTTTTAAGTAAATCAATTTTAATACAACACCATGTCATGTTTTGCACTTTTCTAACTTTTGTTTTTAAAGTTACGTTATATCAAATAATAATTTTTATATATTTATTTTTTTGTAACTTGAAAAGAACTTAATTTATATGATAACATCTTACTATGGTATTACATACATAATCACAATAATCATTGTGTCCAGTTTGACATTAATGTATCTTAAAAGAATGTATGTTTTTCATTATGTTAATAGTCAGGGTTTATAAATAGGTAAATATAGTTAAATTTTTTTCTTTTAAAACTAACGATTTCGGGTGTTACCATCTTCCATAAGACTTTTGAACATTCTAATAGGAATATTAACTATTTATTATTATTATTATTATTAATAATTAGTATTTATACTTTTTTTTTTTTTCAAGATTTTTCATGAATTATTTACGGTTGTGCTTTTACTTGAATTAATGCTTTAGTGCTAATATTTATTCTTTTTGTAATTATTAATGTTATTGAAAATGTTTATTAATTAGATATGAAAAATGTATTATATTATATTTTTGTATTCACATTGTTTATAATATTTAAATTGTTGTTTTAAATTATAATTCGTTTGTAAAGGTAAAAATAGGGTTTAAAATAAATACTTAATTTACTTATTAAAACAAGGTCGTCAAAAGTTTTTTCCAAGCAGTACCAAAACTCCATAACAAAAGGGTAACTAGTTTTCTATTCAAAGATTTTTCAAAATATTGTAAAATAATATTACTATCCTGAATATCCATTGAAATAGTAATAAACTTATTTTAAATCCCTAATATTGTTTTAAATTGTTACTATTCCATATTATACACCATTCACTCTACTAGATATTAAAAAGAAATATTAAAATATTATAAAATATAGACACAAACTGTATTTAATCTAATGGCATAACTAGCTAAATGTTTGTTTAACAGCATTTAAAAATTGTATTTTTTAATACAATAAAATTAATTTGAGTGTTGGTAAATTCAATACTTGGCTTCTATCTAATTTAAATTTATAACCACTATATTTTATACAATTGAAGTTTAAGCACACAATTTATTTTAATGATATAATTTGGTTGATTATAAAGATAAAAAAAAAAAAACAAACCAATTAAAGCAAATTAATTAATAATATCAAATCAACTCGTTACGAGTTTGTGAATTATATAACATTACAAAAAAAAAAAAATAGCAGTATGATTGAGCCAAAATTACTTTTGTTTTCAATATTACTCATTACGATTAAAAATATACTCGAAAAACAATTAAAACAAACTTGAAAAATAATTTAATTTATGACATTATATATAATTATAATAATATAGCTAAAGAATATTTATATTATATGAATAGGAAAAATAATAGTTTAAAACTCATTAGTTAATGTAAGTTAATTAATGGGTTCTCAAACAGATTAAAAAAAAAAAAATTAAATATATTGACACAAATAGATAAACGTTTACTTAAAATAATTAAGTATTATTAATTAAAATGTATTAATGTGTTGAAATTGATAAATACGTTTATAGTTAACTGATGTTTCATATTATTATGATATTGATATATGATGAGAAACTTGAATCATTTAAAAACAAATATTAATTATTAAAAATTTTTTTTCATTTCATCCAAGTGTAACAAACTTTTTTTTTAAATCATAATCTATATGTCCTAATACACTTCCAAAGATGTAATTAAAAATACAACAAAATGCAATTATCCAGAATAAATTAATTTAAAAAAAAAGTACAGTAAAACAATAATAATCTTCAATGACTGATTCTTGGAATGCATAATAGCATGTGTTCGCATAGATAATTTAGCACATTATTATCATTTCATTACAGCTCTGTGTGCTTATCATCTTCTTTGTCATCTGCAACAAAAATAAAAAAATATTATTTGAAAGATTCAAATTATTATCTAATTTTTGAAGAAAAAGAAAAATTGATTCAAAAAGCATATTTAAATTATTCATTTGTAGTATTATTAAATTACTCATTATTAATAAAATAATTATTACAAGGTAACTCAAACAAAAAATATGTTGTTGTAATTGTATTAATTACAACAATTAATAATAATATGTAATTGTATTAATTGTACAAAAAATATGTTGTATCTATCAATTAATGTAATTTTTCCACAAATCTACATTAATTGCTGCATTAATTTAGCAGATCATATTGCAGTTTACAAAATTAAAAAAAATATATATAATCCACACAATATAATTTTGTATTAATACAACAAAGAACTATTTAGATTTTAAAAAGGATTAAAATTAAAATGTATTTTGATGAAAATATAAATATAAAATATATAATATGAGAAATGTTTTACAAGAAAATTTTGAAAAAGTGGAAGAACAACTTTTCTCATCATTTTTTTTTACAGTTTTTAGTTAATTAATGGGATTTAAATCTGACTGAATACAAATACACTTTTAGTAATATTAATTAACTTTATAGTTTTTAAGTAGAATTGTTTTATATGAACTGAAGCTTCACTCAGAATAGTTTTACTAAAGATATGCTTTATTGTTTCTTTAAAATTTAACACACTCTCCAAATCCCACCTGCGGAGCAAAGAATACCCATGGTGAGCAAAATGCCTGGCCTTTTATATTCTGAACGGAGGGAAACGAAGTACACACTTTCTTAATTACAAGTTTTAAATTCCAAATTAAGGCGAAATTAATCACTCTGAAAAAAATTAAATTGACATGGATCATTTTTTCTGGATAATTAACTGAAGCTCTACTCAAAGTTTTTTCTATTAAAGAAATGATTTATTGTTCCTGCTTAATTCAAGACTCACCAAGAATTACACACTCGATAAACAATACCAATAGTAGAAATATATATGGCTTTCAATCTTAAGTTTTACATTCATTAAATGTTAAGGTACAATAAAAGACTAAGGATTCCAAACTTTTTATAGTACGACCCATTTTAAACTTTATTTTTCAATTTTTACAATCTACAATCAGTAGTCTCGTTAGGTTTGCAAAAGGTGATTCACAAAAATGTTATGAAATGAGTTAAAAACAATTTTTTTACACATAGTAAAATTAATGTACTTTTATTTATTTTTAAAAACATTCAAATAGTAAAAAAAGATACTAAAAAAATGTGTTATTAATTTAGTATTAGACTCATCTATGGTAATTACTCAGCATTTTATACATACAGACATTTTGAGATACATAAATGTAAAAATTAATGACACTGTGGCACTATAAAAACAGATTTGGTGCACAAATTGATGTGCTCCAAAATACTGTGTGTTACCATGCATCGTATCAGTGCTTGTAAATAATATTAGTATGGCCACTCGGTGCAAAACAAATTTGTGCTCTGCGTGTAATAATCGTTAATAGACAAGCTTATCAACAAAAAAAAAAAAACATTTTCTTTTTTTTTAATAAACAGTTTTTAAATCACCAACACTGTGTATAATGATAGAATATTAACTATACAAATCCAACTTATTTTAGATTCTGAACGAAATGAAGAAGCTGGCATTTTTACAATGACGTTTTTTTTTTTATATATAAACTTGTTACTCTACTAACCTGAGGAAATAATTTTATTTAAGAATACAGGTTTTGAGCAGCTCACGAACAAACAGTTTGCGGAGAATTAGGTATAGTTTTAGGGATTGAGGAAGAAGAAAATGAGAAGACGCAGAAACAAGAGAGTAATGACACAACTCTCATACTGACAGGCTCATTAATAATATTTGAAAACACATGTGGAAACATTTTTGAAAAAACTTTCATTACAAATAAAAAAAAGAAAAGTTTTTACTCAAATAAACAAGACTATGTGATCAAATTTTTTTTTATGACAAAGTAATATATGTATAACTGTTAATAAAAATTGTTAAAAGGACTTTTAATTAATTTGTACATTTTAGGGATAAACTGGGGAATTTCAATTATCAATGATTGCTATGCCACTCTAATATGTGGATAATGAAAGTCACTGTATATTTAACAATTTATTGAGCACAAGCATATTTTAATTATATCTAGTACTAATACATTAACCAATAAAATAAATTTACTGTTATTTATATTTTGGTATTTCTATTATTACATTAAAAGAATTTTGTCTGCAGATTGTATTGTTCATTTAAGTTTAAAATAAAAAATTCATTACTGGTAAAGTAAGAATTAGTTTTTGAAATGACCCTTATTCGATCTATTAGATATTATTAGGTCAGTGGTTTTATGAGCATCACATATGGGCATATATTTGTATAAAATAAAATTATTACACTATATTGTATTCACAAAAATAATCAAAAATGTTCAAATAAATTATAAAATATAATATTGAATTATAGTAGAATTATATTGAGGTTAGATTAGAAGATATACAGGGTGGTGTCTCATAAAAAGTTTATATTTTATACATTAATACAAAAGAAAGTTTAAAGTTTATCTATAAAATTTTTATAAATTATTAAAATACATATTTTAGAAATTTATTTCTTAAAAATAATGTCATCTAAACGTGAACCATCATAAATGAGTGCATTTAAATGAAAAACAATTTTTTTTCAAATTAATTTCTTTAAGAGCCGACATAAATTGACGGCTCCTACATAGTCTTGATTTGAGCCCAATGGACTTATTTTGTGGGTATATCTCAAATCTAAAGTTAATAAATAATCCGATTTCCCTGTTGCCATTGAAAGAAAATACCTGTAATGAAATGGCAGCTATGACAGAGTACTCTTCATACCAACCAGCATGAGATATTTTGTATTTCGTTTAAATGAGTGCTAAAAATGTGATGGTTCACATTTAGACGATATTATTTTAGATTCTGTACGAAATGAAGAAATTAGTGTTTTTACAATGTTTATTTTTTAATTTTTTCCAGTGAACACTTTCGTACAGATTTACTTGTCTAAAAGTTTCAATCAGCAACTTTTTGAAACTGGATTCGTTAGTTTAGTTGGTAGTTTAGAAGTCATTTTTGAATATTAGATTCTGAACAAAGTGAAGAAGCTAGTGTTTTTACAATGATGTTTATTTTTTTTTTCTGTTAACACTTTTTTGTATAGAAATACTTGTCCAAAAGTTTCGATCAATAACTTTTTGAAACTGGATTCGCCTCTAGATTGTACTTTAGAGAGGTCATTTTTTGAATTTCTCAATTCTTCAATTTTTTTTTTGGAAAAAACTACCCAAAATTTGACAAAAACGACTCGGAAACCATCATTTTTTGATCCG
>JAIPRM010001906.1:0-18593 GCA_025469315.1 Stegophylla sp. TES_Ste_2020 | reverse complement strand
TTGTCAAATTTTGGGTAGTTTTTTCCAAAAAAAAAATTGAAGAATTGAGAAATTCAAAAAATGACCTCTCTAAAGTACAATCTAGAGGCGAATCCGGTTTCAAAAAGTTATTGATCGAAACTTTTTGACAAGTATTTCTATACGAAAAAGTGTTAACAGAAAAAAAAAAGAAAAATAAAAAAAAAAATAAATAAACATCATTGTAAAAACACTAGCTTCTTCACTTTGTTCAGAATCTAAAACAATGCATTTCTGAAAGGTGAGAGAAGGTAAAAAGGATTCTAAGCCCATAAAGTTGTTAAAAATTAAATAAAAATGTTATCTTTTTTAATTTTGATTTAATACCTCGCGTTCTATGGATGAATGTTTAATTGAAATTGTTTGTATTGTTAATACAGGGTCAACATTTTTAGGTAGTTTCTCTTGTTCTTCAACTTGTTTATCTCTCCAACTCTAAAAATAAGAATTATTTTTAATAATTTATTGATTTCATTTGTTTTTAAACTGAAAGTTAGAATCAACTTACTGTTATTTCAGAAATCAATTTATCAAGTGTATCTATTTCTACTTGTGTGAATGGAGTATCTTCTAATGTAGTATTTTTAATTTTTTCTAAAAATGAATTACTGCTGTTTAATGCACTATTCAGTGCTTCTAATCTCGTAGGTCTTTCCGAATGTTCAAAAGTTCTTTCCCAAACAGGCGTAACTATTTTTCTTAAATCTTCAAATTTGGAATCTAATACTTCAGCTTCAGCTCCAAAACCATCTTCTTCTAACCAATTTGATATCTAAACAATAAATAAAAAAATTATTTAGTTAACTATAAAAAAAAATATGCTATGTCATTTAAATTTTATTGAATATTATAAATTAATAAAATATCAATTTACCTCTGAACATTTCTCCTTAATAGATTGAGTTTCAACGTCAGTAGCAGAACTAGCATAATCTGGTTGATCTAACTTTTCACGAGTCTCAATAATAGCAGTTTCTAAATTATTTAATGAAGTTTCTTTACGAGATTTAGCTAAATCTATTGCTTTAAGTTCTGTTATTCTAAAGAGTAATTATAGAAGTTAAAATATTGAAACAATTTAATTGCCTAAGAGTATCTTACTTTTTAATTGAACTCTGCAAATCATCTCCTTCAGCAGGAAGTACAAACAAATGTTCATGATGAACATCAATTGCCTCTTTAATAGTAACAACTTTCAAATTTTTCTTAGATTCAGAAACCGGAACAGCTGTGTCATTTAATTTGACTTGTTCAGAACTGTTTGTTTTATCTGAAGTCTCAGTGCTATTTATTGTACTGTTAGTAGATTGAGGAATTGGATCTTCTTCTGGAGTTTCGTGAACAGGTTTTTCTTCTTTTAATACTTCTTCAGGACCTAAAATGCAAGCAATTTATTTAAATACTTTAATATTATTTAGGTGTAACTATATTTATTATTTAGTTAGCAATACTATTACCTTTAAATAGATTGCTGATGGTATTCCCAATTTTTGATAAAGTAGATTCTTCTTCATCATCACCAATAACAGTTTTTTCAATTAATAATTCTACATTCTGTAAAACTAATAATCCACTATCATCCATTGCAAAATGAGCTTTAATTCCTTTAGTATCTACTCCATCTTGATCTCGATATTTAGAATAAGCATCTTGTACTCCTTTTAATTTAATATTATTTAGTGATAATGAACCTAAACATCTAATTTCATTTTCATCTAAATGACTAAGCTCTGCATAACCCACAGTAAAATCAAAATCTTGTTGATGTTTATTAAATGTTATAATTTTACGTTGTGGGTAAGGATTCATATGACCAAACAAAATACGCTTTACTTGTTTTGCTGGTTTACTGTCATCAGTTATTTCTTTATCAAATGTAACCTAGATTTTTAAAATATATAATATAGAATACAAATACTACAAGTAAAATTAGCAATATTTAACCTGTATAGGAAATAATGTGGCATCTTTAGTAATAAATGGTTTTACTTTAAAACCATTACTAAGATCTGCTGCTTTATATGCAGCCCCTAAAGCAGCAGCTTCATCAGTATTCAATGATCGTCCAAGAGGATGACCACTTTTTAAATCGTTTATTAAACGGTCTTGTACTCGAGGAACTCTTGTACCAGCACCAGCTAACATTACCTAAATTTTTTATTAAAATTACCATAACAAAATTATTGTGCTAAACAAATTCGTAAAAATTAAATATACTTGTTCAATAAGTTCGATAGTAAGTCCAGATGCTTCTAAAGCTCTTTGAGCTGGAAGTACAACTTTATCAAATAAATCTTCACATAATTCTTCTAATTCTTTCCGAGTAACTTTTATGCGCATATCTTTTTCATCAATCAAACCTTCAACCTGAAATGGTATATTATCAATTTATATTATTGAATTTATTTTATTATTTTCATTCATTTTTATTGTTTATTTTATTTTTTATTATTAAATATAATGATACCACTGGTTTGTACAACAACTAAAATTGTATGGTTCTAATAAAAATGTATTTTTCATGACTTAATATTTGTTTAGACGAAGTTAAAAGCAGGAGAGATTTATAGTGAGTATAATTATGATGTCTAATATGTTCATTGACATAAATAGCCTTTTTTTTTCTTTGCAGGACAAACAGCCCCTATATTATTGATAAAAAACATGTGGAGGCTAAATCCCAAACACCTTCAACTATAGATATCACCAAATAAATATAAAATAATTATAATTTATGATTATATTTCAATAAAATAGACATTTTGGTTATGAAAAATACAATAATTCTTATTGCCAAAAAACAAATTCTACACTAAAAAAACAAAATTTAACATTTTATAATTTTTTTTTAATATTATTATTGGGTTTTATTTATAACAGAAAAAAAATTATGAATACTTAGTAGTTAGTGCTTAATTAATGAGCACCCATTTTTTTTTTTTTTTTGGGGAGGGGAAGTATCTAACACCATTTATACCAATAAGTATGATGTTAATTGGGCTGTCTTACATAGAATAACATAATTGCATCAGATGATTATTTTGAATGAGTTTTACTATGGTAAATAATAATAATTACTTGGGCAAAGTGTTCAGTGTTGGCACTTAATACATTCTTTAATCTTCCAGCTTCCTTGAATAATTTTGCCATTGCTCTAGGATTTTTAGTTACATCATTAGCAGTTAATTTTAAACTGTTAAATTTTGCTGCCAAGTAGTCTCTTAATCGCAACTGTATTTCTAAGCCACCCAAATTACGTTCATAACTAATAAAATATAAAAATAAATACAATTCATTTATAAAATAATAAGAAATAAATACTAATTCATTTCAAACATAAATTTATACGAACCCTACTCCTAGAACGGTAAGTTGTGGATGGAGTTCAGGAGCTATTCTGTCCTTAGATTTTACAAGTTGATATGCGACTATTGACGCTTGAGTGCTATAAGCACCCATATCATAGAACATTATATACATGGGAGAAGTTTCATTAAAACTTTTTGTACGGAATATACCATAATTCAAAGCAGCTGAAATAAACATATTTAGTTTTTTAAATAAATGTATAAAAAAAAAAAAAGTAAAGTAAACTGTAAAGTAATGCAATAAAAAGTAAAGTATAAACAAGAAAGTTGGATATACTTTGCATCACTGGTATTCTTTCCTCTTGAGGTCAGATACTGTTGGTGAGGGTGTAGAATTTTAAAGAAACGTTAAATTATTTCTTCAATAATACAATTTTGAATGAAGGAAGTTAATAATTTAAAGAAAAATAATAGTCGTCATTTTCAACACACGCAACAAGAATATCTGATATTTGACCTCAAGAGAGAAGAATACCCATGGTGCAAAGTATGTTCAGCTTTTTTGTCTATACTTTACTAATTTTTGCTTTACTTTACATTACTTATTTTTGCTTTATTTTATTTCAATTTACTTTACTTTTTTAGATTCTAAATGAATTGAAGAAGCTAGTGTTTTTACGATGAGGTTTATCCTTTTATCTTCTTTTTTTTTATTTTATATTTTTATTTAATTATATTTTTTATTTTGAATACACTTTTTTGTATGGATCTGCTTATCCAAAATTCTCGATAAGTAACATTTAAAAATCGGATTTGCCTTTAGTTAATACTTTAAAGAGTTCATTATTTGAATTTTTCAATTCTTTGTAAAAACTACTCAAAAATTTGACAAAAGAAACATGGAAACCATAATTTTTTGTTCCAAACTTTGTGAAAATATAAAAAAAAGATAGCCAATAATATAAGAAACATTTTTGGCAAGAAAGTCATCACTTTCAATACACACATCAAGAGTATTTGAACCGAAGAGCAAAAAATATCCGTGGTGCGAAGTATGTTGCTTTTTAAATAATATTGGTTATGAGTTTTATATCGGTTGTATAGTTAGAAATATTGGGTATTGGCCCATCCTTAATTAATATCATATTGAATTATCAATATTGTTATCCATCATTAATTTTTACACATTCTATAGCAGGGATGGCGAACCTTTTGGTACCCGCGTGTCAAATAAAAAATTTAATTTCAATTTTATTCTCCATGCGTGTCAGCAAATTTGCCAATTTTTATTTTTTTGCTAGTAGCTTATTTAATTACAGCGATCAAAAAAAATAAATAGGATTTTATTTATTGTTAAATTCAAACTTAACTTATATTATGTACTATTACACGTTAGTATAAATACATAATTTTTTCCGATTTTTTCATTGAAAGTGGATTAAAAATTACGAATTGTATTTTAATTGACGTGTCACTGAAATTGTGTGCGCGTGTCACAGAGTGACACGCGTGACATAGGTTCGCCATCCCTGTTCTATAGTCATCAGATTATGTTAATAATTATTAATTTTATTATTTATTTATCAAATATAGTACCTACACCCAATTCCAATTACATACTATTTATCACATCAGTATTGTTTTAAACAGTTAGATATGTTTAAAAATAAGTAATAGTTTAAATAAATAATTATCATTTGAGTTTTTATTTGTTTAAGTTTACCAAATACAAATTTACCTGCCGTGTAACTGTTGATTAGCTGTAATACTTTAATCCCAGCAATTTCTGCAGCTCTTAGCATTGCAGTTCGTTCAGCTTGACCAAAATAACCAGGAACAGAAATAACTGCTTCATTTATAACTTGCCCAGCACTATCTTGTGCAAATTCTCTTGCTTTTTCTAACATCATTGCAACCAATTCTTCTGGTGAAAATTGCTCATCCCTATAAATATATATTCAATATTAGGGTAAAACTTGTATAAGACACAGGTAAATATATAATTTAGACATACGAATCACTATGCTTAAAAAGAACTGTATTTCTTGTTGGATGAGATATAATGTTGTAATAAGGAAATCGTTTTTTAAAGAGATCCACAATAGGGTTATCTATTTTCTTGCCAAGTAAATCTAAAAAGTATATGTAACAATTTGATGGGAAACGAACCCCAACTGTCAATGCATCTTCCCCAAATATACGTTCACCATTGCGAAATGCTATAGCATTTGGAGTTTTTCTCTTAGATTCTTTGTTAAGAGCAATTTCCATTGGTACACCAGGCTACAAAAATGTACACATGTTAAAATACATTTGTGAGAGTAATATAGTACATATAAAAAACTTACAGAGACTATAGCTACTTTCATCCATTCTGAACCAAAATCAACACTCATTACAGACAGACTATGTACATTTGTAATTTGTAAACACAATATTAAGCACGCTGTTAGTGCTGTGACACATTTCCAAAGTGGTATATCCATTTTGAAGAATGAAAATTTGTAGTTAACTGAAATTTATAATAAATAAATATTTAATTCGTTTAAATGTTTAATGTACGAATATTAGGTAAACTTGTTTTACTTACTTACCTAAAGAGTTAACAGAATAATTCCCCTAAACTAAATTTAGGTATTAAATTCAACTAACAGAACTACGATAATAGGAAAAATCTACCGGGTCCTGTGGAAACAATCATGTCTGATATTGATACTATTATCAATGGCGAAATTTCACATATATTTTAAAGCTATATTTAAGTGTATAGAGATCAATTTATAATAATTATAGATTCTAAAGGCGTATTTATTATACCGTGAAATATAGAAAAATGCAATTAAAGAAAATACATAGACAGACAACGTTTTACTAACAAATACAAAATAGTAACTAGTAACGACACAGAATAGTCAACATTCAACGCACTCAACGCTCATAAGATATAAAAAAAAAATCGCCGATTTGGCGGCTTCTGATTGGTCGAAGGTCTTGACACGTATATACCGGCCAATTTTCTTAAAGTATTTTCAATTTTCCGTTTACAATAATAATTTTAATTTACAACTAAATTTTAATATTATTTATTTATAAATTATTAATAATTGTTATTGTTATGTAGAACTTATTTCATAATTTCTTAAATGAAAATTGAAATAAATTATGAAATAAAATAATTAGGTTTAGTTTTATTAAAGTAGGTAGGTAGGTTACCTACTATTTGAGTCGATACATATATATATATAAACAGTGCTTGAATTGGGGGAAGACAGAGTTCCCTTTCTATTTTTTTAAATATTTTAGCGTACCCCTACGAATTTTCCAATAATCCCCTACGGATATATGAAACTTAAAAATTATCGGGGATGTTATATTTTTTAGATTTATGCATCCCTCTTCTAATTTTTTTCCAATTCAAGCAATATATATATATATGAAGCAATATATATATATATATATATATATATATTTATATATAAGTACTACCTATTAAAGTATTAACATTGACAAAAAACCAGAAAATTTGCAATAACCGGAATCTTCGGAAAATTGATTTTTAACATAACTTCAAAAATAATGCAGATAGAAACTTGAAACTTTCCCCAACTACTGAAAAATGTTCATGAGAACATTTCATAAAAATTTCAAAAAAATTTGATCAATTTTAAATTAAGTACAGCAATTTGAAAATTTCGGAAAGTTTTCGTTTTTCGTTAGTTTTTATGTAATAAAATTTTTGATTCTTAATATAAAGACTTGAAGATTTAACATGATCTCACTCACATATATGTCTAATTGACCTGAAAAAATCTCAAAAATCGTAATTCAACATTTTTTCTATAACCGTTTGAACTTCGTTAGTTGTACCTAAAATTACACACTTTAACGTACATAAAAGAAAACGGGTTCCACAGATTTTTTTAAAACTTGGTATTTTGGTAAAGAATTTCATTGCGATAACATTTTGGTGCAATTAAATTTCTTACGGACAAAAAATTAAACATTTTACTAGGATTGATTGAAAAAAAATTGAAGAAAGTATGAAGAATTTACCTATTATGATATATTTCCAATTAATAGGCAAAAAGTTGGAAGGTAATTTTTTTTTTGCCATCTTATGTATTTTTCGATGGTTTGAATTAAAATCGACGAGCATCACTAGTTTTTTAATTATTATTATTATAATTATTTATTTTTTCTATTTTGAAAATTCAATATTTTCGGTTATCATGTTAAATATTACTATTTCTTTAGTACTCAGCGGTGTGAGTGTGTCACAGAGGTTTACGCGTCAGCATTAACATACGATGGTACCGGGTTAGAATCTTACTTGGGATATGGTAAACTGAATATTTTGCATTTTTTTTTTTTTATCCGTGACTGACCAGAGGTGTCACGATAAACATTAGTACAAATTATGTTATAGTGCATAAATGTTGATTTACGATAATTAGGGCCGCTTTATTAGATTCTGAACGAAGTGAAGAAGCTAGTGTTTTTACAATGGTGTTTATTTTATTTTTTTATTTTTTTCTGTGTACAACTTTTCTTATAGAAATACTTGTCCAAAAGTTTCGATCAATAACTTTATGAAACCCGATTCGCCTCTAGATTGTACTTTAAAGAGGTCATTTTTTGAATTTCTCAATTCTTCAATATTTATTTTGGAAAAAACTACCCAAAATTTGACAAAAACGACTAGAAAACCATAATTTTTTGATCAGAATTTTATGAAAATTTAAACATAGATAGAAAATCCTATAAAAAAGATTTTGGCGCAAGAAAATTTTGAAAATGTGAAAAAAAAATATCCAAATTTTTTTTTCTTATATTATTAACTTCCTTCGTTCAGAATCGTTTTACTGAAGAAATGATTTATCGTTTCTTTAAAATTTAATACGCCCGTCAAAAGAATACCACCCGTCGTGCGAAGTACACCCATCGTGCGAAATATGTCCGGCTTTTTTTTATTTATTATTCAAATTTTTGTTTTTCCCAATTTGGTTAATATGAAATAGGTAGTGCCATCTAGCGACAACGACTACAAATCGAATGGGCTTTAACCATTGGGGTCACCCGCACCACGCATTCATATGCGCGCTGCGGCATATATTTTTGCGACCTTACTCATCAAGATTTCAAAACATGATTCCTCAACAACTATTATAAACATAAAACCATCAAGTTCGTTCTTAGGGGAATCCCAACAGACTTCTCAGACGAAGAGATAAGATCCGAACTCAACGACCTAAACTCTCAGGTCAAATATGTCCGCCGGTAAACCAATGCCAATGTGTTTTGTACACGTCGCAGCTACCGCCACGGCAAAAGACACTTTCCTACTAGCAAGCCTTTTTAACATAAATATTTCAGTTGAAACGTACAAACAAACAGGCCCGGTCCAGTGTTTCTCGTGCCAGCGCTTTGATCACGGGTCATCAAACTGTAACCACGCGCTGCGCTGCGTTAAATGCGCAGGGAGGCACAAGTCGCAATGACCGAAAAACAAGCTCCCGCTCCTCTCACAACTTCCACGCCTGCTCTACCCACAACTCGTACTCCCGTGATAAACCTTCAAGCGGTCCTATCGCTCCTGATCAACCTACACTCTTCCCTGGCTTCCAACGAAAACCCCAGAATAATTATCCAAACCACTGTTCAGAACCTCCTTTCTATTCTTAACACTCATAATGAATAACTTAAAAAATCCCCTTTTGGAACTCGAACGAGGTATCACACACAAACTTAACGAACTACGTGGACTCGTAGTCTAACAAAACATTCACATAATTTTACTGAACGAAACCAGACTATCTCCTTTTGCTAAACTCTACATATTTCCGAATTTCATTTCCTATCGGGACAACCTGCCACCCGTTCGCGGCACCACGCTCGCGCACGGAGGAACGGCCCCGTTTTCATCCACCAACACATGACTCTTAATACTTCCATTCAATCCTCCTCCGTCCTAATTCAACTCAACGGTAACGAAGTGTTGGTATCGGCGGTTTATAAGCCACCCGGTACCACGCTGACAACCAACGACCTAAACCTATTAACAAACGGCGCCGAATGGCAACTGTCGGCAGGCGACTTTAAATCCAAAATCCCCTGTGGTACTCAAACATAACCAATGCTGCCGGCCATACCTTTTCGGCCACGCACAACAAAACGACTGCTCTGTCACCGCATCCACTACCCCGACCTACTTCCCAACAATACAGACCTGACGTACTAGACATTCCACTTTTTTCTACTCAATTTACAACCTTAACGAATTCTCATCCGATCACAATCCTATACTACTCGAAATATTGAACTCTCCCTTTAGCCTTTTCCCCTCCTATAACTAACCGTTTTATTGACTGGAAAAAGTACTACAAAATACTTACCAACTTACACCTCACCACTCACTGACCGGCAGTCTATCGAACTAGAAATCGACAACCTGACCAAAAAAATTCATCACGTAATTGAAGCTAGCATATTTACCCCAAACTTCAAAAACTCGAAATCATTACCTGACGAAATACATAAAAAAATAACCGAGAGAAACAGACTCCCTGCTGACTCTAATTTATAATATATATTATATAAATTAATATAACAGATTCTAATTTTAGTCTTGATTCATCAGATACCTAATTTGAATTCATTTCAAAGAAATTTACTTTAGAGTTATTTAAAAAAAAAAAAAACACTCCGTGGACCCCAAAATAACCATCTACGGACCCCCGCGAATAAGAACTGAATTAGAGTATATGTTATACATAAAATGTTTATAAAGTGTTCTAGTGAACATTTTTAGTAGTTGGTAAAAGTTTCAAGTTCCTAGCTACATTATTTAAAAAATTATGTTGAATTTTTTTTTTTTTACTTTATGAAAATTCCAGTAATAGCATACCTATTTTATCTCAGTAGAATAAAAAAAATAAAAAAAACCTTCAATTGTTTGTGAATTTGGATCAATGGACCACTTTTGATTTATTGTAATATGGACATGTTCACATATTAAAATTTAAATATAACCAACCATATAGTAATTTTATCAAACTTAAAATTTCTACTAAACTTATCAAAAAACCATTAATTATCTCTAGAAAAAGTACAGTATTTCCATACTATTACAGGTGTAAAAAGTAAACAAGTATTAATAAACATTATTATTATCGCTAGGTTACACATTAGACCAATACTAAAATTATTGAAAGTAAAAGCTATAGATATATTAATCAGTATTATTTAATATTAGTTTACCTTAGAAAACATTAACTAAAAGTGGATTGCCTAGTAGTATTTTTATAAATTATAATTACTTACAATATACATATTATATTATTACTATAACTTTATCATAAAATTAATTTTTCGATTAAAAAAATAAAAAATAAAAATCATACAAAGTAAAAAGATAATTACTTTCACATTTCAAACTGAAGTTGAAGTTGAATAGGTAAGTAAATAATTTGTATATGTATATGTGTGTGTGTGTGTGTGTTTGTGTATGATTTTAAACATTTATTACACACATTTTTATCATCATAATTATCGAACATGTATTTATAAAATAAAAATAAATAAAGAGTACACAAACACATGAACTATTTTTTTTTTTTTTACCATTGATCTTCAACACGCATAAATTTGTATATTAAAGAGGCAGCAAATATAAAAGCATTTTGAAAGAATAGTTCAAGTCCAACAGTCATATTTGGTTTAGTTGTACCTAAAAAATAAATAAATATTTTTAACATTTTTACTACATCAATTCGATAATTTTACTAACTTTTAGATGCCACAAAATCTGCAAAAAATATCCAACACGCAGCAATCATCGCAGCAAAGCCTAATACAAATCCCATAAACAACCAACTACGTGCTCCTCTAGGACCAAAACATCCTCCTGAATAAGCTTCTCCTCGAATTTGAGAATTAGACACAACATTGATCCTAAAATACATAGATTAAATTATGATATTGTAAAAATATAGTAAGATACTTTGATACATAATAATAAACTATACAATGAATAAAAAAGCAGGACATATTTTGTACCATGGGTATTCTTTTCTTCACAGGTGAGACACTCTTGGTGGGTGTGTTGGATATTAAAGGAATAATAAATCATTTCTTCAATAAAATGATTCTGAGCAGAACTTCAGTTAATTATAGGCAATAATTGTCAGTTTGATGTTGAGTAAATATATTTAACAATTGTTACATTTACATATTTACATTCTATCCGAAATTTGTCTATGATAAGATATTGTCGACATTTTTATGATTTAAGGATTATAATTTTTAGAACGGGTAATAACAGAATAATCTGTGTCTATTTCAATATTCTTGAAAATGATTAATTTTGCAATGTTTTGAAATTTAAAGGTCTTATGATTAAAATTTGACATTTCTAATTTTAAGTAAAAATGTTAAAATAAATATAAGTTGACTTATAAAGGAGTAAAGTGGAATACAACTTTATGCCCTAAAAACAACAAATTGCATATTATGTTACTTAATAATTAGGAAGAGAAATATGCCACTTTGGATTAACCATAATTTGTGCCATACTTAATTCTAAGGTCATTAGCTATTTCATTTATTAATTTTTAATATGATTTTTATTACTGATATTATTTAATTAATGAATTTCTTATACAATTTTTATTAGGTTGCACATAATTTTCTAAACTGTTGAATATTGTTTTTCTTGCATAATAAAATGAGCTTCTTGAACTGGTTGATAAAGTATCTAGTAACAATTTTAAGTACTTTACTGTTCTATCTAATATTATTATTATTACAGCATTAAGAATGTGCCTTTTTATAAGCTTTATAGATTATTATAATTTGTTTGATATATAATTTATAAATAGACAATTGTCAATGTGTTTGTACTATTAAATAACTCACCTGATGAGTAGGTTAACAAAAGAGAGTAATCTACTTTATCTACTTTTACAATAATTTATCGGGTAGTATGTAGAATGTACCATATTAAGATCTGTTTTATTTGTGCCTCCCCAGCAAGTAATACCGTAAAATAATAATTTACTTATTAAGAAAATAAATTTTGTAAAATAGAACAGTATAGTTAAACTCCATATTTTATTTTTAATTACTTTCACTGTTATTAGGAAACAGTTTTAATAAATGAACCAACACAAACACAATTAGAATAAACATTCTGGAAGGCGTTAAGATATTATTTTGTTTGATTTAGCCCTACTAATGGTATTAATCTTATGTGATTGAATATTTTGAAGTTCTGAAGGAAAGAGGGGGTCTTTGATGATACTTTTTTTTGGAGGGGAGCTTTGAGAATTCTCTTTTAGAGGACTTAGTACGCCCAATCCCCATAAATGAGCTTATGGGAACCGGTACAGATAGCAAAAACAAATACCGATACCTTTATTTTATTTTACCAAAGAACCGGTACAGTTATTTTATTTTCTGAGAATCGGTAACGATAAGTTCAAAAGGTTCTAGTCCCTGATGAAAATACATATTTCTCAACAAAAATTTTTTTTCAGTATTCTCAGTCAATAGTAGGATATAAAAATTGTCCAATTAAAAAACAAAAAAAAAAATAAAATTAAATTAAATAATAAGAGTATAACATAATTTTTAAATTAAATTATCTTGTATAAACTTTAGCTAAAAAAAAAATTCTATTCTGAATCGTTTTATTGAAGGCATGATTTTTAGTTTCTTTTAAATTAAACACATCCACCAAGTCCCACCTGAGGAATGAAGAGTAACCATGGTACGAACTAGGTTTGTCCGATTTTTTCATAATACTTTTTTTTGATAGGTACAGTTTTAAAAAGCTAATCTAAATAAATAATTTATCAATACCACATAAAATATTATGAATACCACTGTATAACAGACACATTTCATTCCATGTGAGAATGTGTTATAGAGGTATCACAGGTATTAAAATTGTTTAATAATACTAAATATAAAGTAACAAAAATGTTAGATTATCTAATAAATAATTTATTATACTTACATAAACATTGAAACTGTTCCTACTAATCCACATAAGTGATAAGTACCAAGTACATCTTTGGAGTTCACTGTCATGCCATCAATTATAAGCCACCATCCTATTGCAAACTGTTAAATAATAAATAACAATAAATAAATCTTAGATGCTTTTAAATATTAACAAATACAATTTATGAATCACTAACCAGAAGGCCTGATATCATCCCAGAAATAACATTTTTTTTTTCACCTCCTCCTTCAAACCATAGACAATTTCCCCAGTTAACATTGTCCATACAATCCATATTTGATATTATGTTTGACTTGTAATTAATAAACTTCAAACTTTGTAATTTAAGTAATACTTATTTTTAAATTTCGTTATGATATTTTAGAAAATGATGAAAATTTGTGATACTGCTGTAGTGCTGTCTTCTATTCTGTGTTTATCTTTTTTTGTGTTTAGTGCAGCAGGCTGTTCAGTGTTTACCCCTTAGATACTATATATTATCTAAGGTTTACTCATTATCATAGTTCGTGATAGTCACTATCGATATTCTGTTCACACGATGACACTATCTCGATAGCAGCTTTCACGATAGGAACTATCGCGTTTTACTATCATCGTGTTAAATCGTAGTGACAATGAAGTTTCATCCACAGACTGAACTAAATTTATTTAGTATTTAGTTCAGTGGTTACACCTAATTACCTAAATAAAACTACAATGGCATGACATAAATTATTGTAATAAATTACATATTTTATAACTTGTTATATAACTTTGTTATCATCAATAAAAAGGTAACCATATAATAATATTGATTAATAACAAACACATGCTTATTATCAAAACATAAACAATGAATGACTTCCCACTTCAAGTTTTTGTAATAATTATAATTACATTTATGCTCTATTTAATTGTATGAAAAACTTGTTGACATTTGAAGTATGAACTGCATCAGAAAATATTTATAAAAATAAACGGACTTTTTATTATCACGATAGTGCTTATGTAAAATATCGGCAGTGTTGTAATTGCTTTAGAAGTTACAGTATAATATCGTTTGTGATTTGTGAAAATTTAACAAAAGATATTGTTTTTTCTTAATAATTTACTGTGCGTTCAATATTTCGTTAATATTTGTATTAACAAAATGTTACCTTCTAAAGGTTATTTTAAGGCTCTTGAATGTCCCTTTTATACAGAATTGTTCTGTGATCGTCCATATTGTCATTTTAAGCACAGCAGGCAAGACTTTTTGTCCGATTCAGATTGTCATATTGCTGAGGGAACTGAAAAGAACTCTGTTACCTCTACATCAGAAAAAGTTAAATTATCTGAAGAACCAAAATTAAAACAAAAAGTGAAGTCAAAAATTATAGAGTATGTGCCTCAATGTATAAAATCTATAAATTTAGAATTAGGAGACAAATTATGCAGTCAAAAATCAACTACTGAAATAGATAAAAAAGAAACTTCCGTGTTTGAATATATACCTTCGAGTATACCTTCATGTGTTAATGACAAAAATTTTGATTTTGAAGATTTTAAAAGTAATAATGAATTTGATGAAAAGAAACAAACAGAATCAATTAACTACAATGAAGATCTTTTATCAAATAATAGTATTAGTGATCAGAGTAAGAGTATTTCAAAATATGTACCAACTATTATTGAAAAATCTACAGATACTAAAACAGATGAGCATAAAAGTAGAAATCATCGAGAACATAGGTCATCTTCAAAACGTAAACATGAATCTTCTAAATCTTCAAGAAGTTCTTCAAAATCTTCAAGTAGATCTAAGAAATCTAAAAGAGACAAGTCTCCAGAACGTAAAAAGGAGAAAAGAGATAGGTCTATTGAGAAAAAAAGTAAAAAAGAACATTCGAAAGATTTAAGTTATAAGTGTATACAACTTGTCAGTATGAATACTTCTACTGTTTCTCGTGGACCTAAGTCCTTAAGGGAAGTAGTTATGGAAAAAGTAAAGAAAAAGTTAATCGAACCAGATGACGTAAATACTAATTTAGAATGTTCAAGTGATGAAGGAAATGGCCCATCAACTACAATAATAGAGTCTGATTTAACTGAGTTGTTTTTCTCAGAAGATTCTGGTGATGAACAAAATGTGGAAAAATTATGCAACGTAGTAGAAGTTAAAGCAAAAAAACGAATATCTCATATTTCTTCATCTAGCATATTTTCTCAAATAAATGCTAAATCAGTTATCAGACCAAAAAGTTCAAAGTCGCTGCAGGAAATGGTTGCTAGTCGAGTGCAATCAGTGCAAAATAATATGTCATTAAGTCTCCCTAATAAAACCACAGTTAACTTAAACAATGACCCTGCTATACCACTAATAAAGACAAAAACTCGTGTTGCACATCAGCCAAAAATTGAATCAGATACTACAGAATCTCAAACTTCAGATAAATCAAAGCTCAATAACAAACAAATTAGTGCAAATGTTAAATTGAATTTGAAAATAAAAAGTTTCAAAAGCAGTAATAACATGCCAAATCCGTTGCGTCAAAGTTGTTTAGAAAAACTGTATACAGCTTTTATTAATCATTATCCATCTGAAGAAGCAATTGATAAGGCTCATTCTACTGAATCAGAAGTTCATAATAAAGCAAAATCTACTGGAATTTATAAAAATCTTATTGTTCAGTCTTTAATGAAAGCCAATAAATCACCAGAACTACAAGTTAAAAGTAATCCTAATTACCCTTCACATATGTTTGGTGTATGTTTATATAATTTACTAAAAAAATATATCTTAACTAGAGATGATTTAGAGAAAAATGGTTATCCACTAATGGGTGATAATAAATTAGCTTATATTTCAAAGAATGCTTATTATTACCGACCACTTTCAAAAAAACGTAATGGTGTTAAATTTATATGTATGAATTGTAAAAGTGAGTTTGAAGTTGATAAACATGGTATGCCAACTGTTAATTTAACAAAATGTATTTATCATTCTGGCAAGTTAAAATTTGAAAGATCAAAAAATGAGAAGTTTTGGTTATGTTGTTATAGGAGACAACATGAATCGGGTTGTGAAACAAGTATTTACCACTTGCCTGATAAGTTAGATGATGATGCATTGGAAAATTTTGTTATGACAAAAAGTATAAAATCAAAGAAAAATTCAGAAGAACCTAATTTTTATGCTCTAGATTGTGAAATGGTCAATACTACTATTGGTATTGAAATTGTTCGAGTTACAGTAATAAATCATGAAGGTAAAGAAGTATATGAATCCAAAGTAAAACCTTATAACCCCATACTTGATTACAAATCTAAGTACAGTGGAATAACTGAGGAATCATTAAGAGGTTGTTCAAAAAGATTAAACGACATTCAATTAGACTTATTGAAGATATTTGATAAAGATTCAATTTTAATTGGCCATAGTTTAGAAAGTGATTTAAAAGCATTAAAAATAATTCATTACAATGTGGTGGATACTAGTATTATTTATCCACATAAATATGGTCCACCATACAAATGGGGTTTGAAGTACTTATGTGAGCAGCATTTACAAAGAATAATTCAAAGTGAAGAAGGTCATGATAGCAAAGAAGATGCTCTGGCTTCATTGGATTTAGTTTGGAAGAAGTTAAAAGAAGATGTGAAAAAATTCAAACCAATTAACATAATTAGTATGGATAAAAGATAGTTGATTAATTCACTATATTTGTTTATATGTTTTTGACTAATAAATGTGTGGCCTTAAAAATAATGATCTCATTATAAATATGAAATTAACTTTTGTTATATTAATTTAGAAAAAGTATTACTCATACAAAAATTATTTAAAATAAACATATCAATAATTGATCAATAAATTATTGTATATCAACTATTTGATGATGAATTATATTATTAATCATTGACATAAATATGGAAAGTAGTATAGTTAATTACAATGAAAAATAGTTTATTTTTAATTACAATTTGACCAAATTTTACCTGATTTTTAAGGTATGCTATAAACTACTCTAAATCTATAGAAATGTTTCATAGAAAACACATTTTCAAAATTATACAAGAATACAAGGGTTCACAAAATACATTTTAGCTGTTTAATGTTGAAATTAAATCATTTTTTGTTTAACTTTATGGATTGTAATATTTAATTTGGTGATTATGTCCTTGAAGTTTTAATGAGATCTTGGAGGCGATGAATGTATTTTTAATATCAAATCATGCTTAGTACATAGATGTACAATCAACTGTCTTACCAACGAAAAGGGTTCTTTAGTAGAATTGGAGGAGGGTATAAAAAGTTTATTTGGTTGGCTTAACTCCTCTTATGATATTAACCTCTTGCAATTGATGTATAATCTGGGGGGAGGAATAAGCCCTGCAAAGCCTCTCTCTGATTTCCGCCAATGGTGCTCTTGTAATAGTGAGAGAGAGCAATAAGTTCCCTATGAATCATGTCATTATTTACTAAACAAATGATAATATTAATTACTATTTAGATAGTTTTTACTTAATTACTAATAGTGTTAACCACCCAAGATTTATATAATAAGGTAATAAAAATTCATCTCATTAAGACCTAGAAATTGCTTCACATTATAGGAAATTAATATAGCTTATACATGTTATACATGTTTTTATTATCTATTGATTTTATCAATAATAATCACAGATAATATATAAAACAACGGGTTGGGGGCACTTGACCAAAAATGATAAGAGCATAGGAGGAAAAAATTGTCATGACGAATCTGTTGCCAACTTCGGATTATGAAAAATATAAAGCTACAGTTTTTTTTATTCTTTTCGTATGTAAACTGTTTCACTATATGATAAAAGTTATATTATGATTTATGATAATAATTATATTTGTTTTTGTTTGTTTTAGAATATTTTTATGTATTTATGTGAAATATATGTCAAATGTAGATTATAAATACGTCATGAATTCATGATGAATATGATTTTAAAAGGATAAATATTATTTTATTACATTACTAATAACTATACTTTATTAAATATTAATACACTGTGTATAGAGTATAATTTAGTATTATATATATATGTCGTAAGAAAAAATTATGTTATATTATATTAAAATAAGCAGCTAAATAAATATTGGGTTTCTTTGTATATTTGTACAATCCTGTATTTTATAATACATTATTTCATGGTAACTCCTCGAATAGCCACAAAATCCTTAGTAACCAACATTTAACACCTTGATCAGTATATACGCATCCTTTGCTTAGCTTAGGTATATAATATTT
>JAIPRM010001905.1:0-33854 GCA_025469315.1 Stegophylla sp. TES_Ste_2020 | reverse complement strand
AACATCAAATTATTATTTTATATTTAAAAATTTAGAGCAACATTACAATTTTTAATTGCTTCCTACCTCAACACAAATTAAGACATTAAGAAAAAAAAAAACAACGTTGTTTTAAATAAAATTAATTTCTTATTAATATCACAGTACTTTTATATTATCAGGTTTCATTAATTTTTTTTTACATTATAATAATGTATAAAATACAATCCACACCATAATTTTCTTCACGTGCATCTGTAACCGAAATCCCAGAAGGCCAGAAACACTTTAAACTAAATAATATTGGTCGTAGGTAAAGACAGAGAAGAATTCAAATGAGGTTTACCATAATTTTGGGCTATTTTTAATTGTTTACAGTTTACACAGCTTATCAGCGACGACGCGCCGGCCGATCACGTTATCGAATATTACCATAGAATATCACCAGCAATTCGTGAAAATAATATTCTGAATTACCCATTACCCATTGAACTCATTCAATGATTTCAATGTCGTTACCACGGACTAAGATAGTATGGACTGGAAACGAACAGGCAGGCGGGTGGCAGGGAGCCGGGCCTCTTAAAGGTTTAGGAGAAACGTTGCCGGGGGGAAATAGTACCCGTAGGAAAAGAGCGCCACCTATATTCATGAAAGAAGTAAGAAGACAAGTTCCATATTTTAATAGTTCAAGATATGAACGTAATAGCGCTCTTTTCCTACAGGTACTACACTACGAGTACCACAAGCGACCCGGTGAAATCATTGTCGTTTCCAGTCCATACTATCTTAAGTCCGTGGTCGTTACCTACTCGTTAATATACTATCATAGTTCATAATTATATGCTTGGAATTTTGATAATATTTATGTTCTAATAATAATATGAAAAAGTACAATATTTTAGTGTTTACCATTCTATACATATAATTATAGTAAACATAAAATAGAGCAAAAATGGTTTAGAGAAAAATGTAAAAACCACGAATGCATTAATTTTAAAATAACAGATAAACTTAATCTTGAATTCTGGGGGGGTCATGACCCCTATGACCCCTCCCCAAGATCCGCCACTGTGGTGATACACATTACATATATCTTGTGTAGTGCGTATTTTTACGATCTTGGTAGCCAAATAAAACGATTTGATCGTATTCTACAAAATATATTATTAAAATGAAAAATATTTAATTATGAATTTTTTAAAATTTTTAATTTTTTTTAAAAATTAAATTTCTTTTCTTTTTTAATATTAGTAGGGGGTACGACCGTCCCGTCGTCCAAGCCACGAGCCGCCACTGCCAACAGGCCACATTGTTATGCCATTTTTCAAAATGTGAGAACACACAACGTTGCTTTGGCGTCAAACCTAAGCTGTAGAAAAATACCCCACCACCACTTAAATAGGGTTATATTTGTATGTAATAGTTCTAAGAAATATGATGGCTCACGACAGATTTCGTCCTCCCATTGGTGTGATCCATAGATTAGTATACACTATACAGTATAGATGGGCAACTCAATGTTAAAAATGATATTGGAAACAGCGCTCCTGGTGTTTGGTATATGTACTATCAGCGCCTACCTAATTCAGGGAACCCAATTTTTTTTTTACTTTTTAGGAATGATAAGAAATATTATGATAAAAATAATAAACAAACATAAATTGTTGAACACAATATTTCACACAGATCCTTTTTTTCTGGTAAACTGATTGAGGACATTCGTTTTCAAATCCAACAAGATTCATCCATTCTCTCAAACGGACAGTATGTAGCCGCGGATTTGGAAACCGATGAGATATAACATCTTTGACAGTACATCCTTTTACGCAACACTGGTATGGAACCTTACTCATTGTTACTAGGTTTACTAGGTGCAACGAATAATAAACCGAACAGTGAACAGCAAACTCGCAAAAACACAAAAAAGTGGCAATTGCAAAAAAAGATGTAGAATAGGCAAAAACGTGTAGACACTTGACGTGTTTACATAAAGAGCATAGATTAGTATAAAGAGTACCAAAAGCGGACAAACACGCTATCATCAAACAGCCACATGGCTGCGCACCATTGCCGTGGCGGGAATTCGGGAAATTATTAACGCATGCGGTGGGTATAGGGAACTAGACCATCCACGTTGGTGTATACGAGTGACACCAGCCTGGTGCGATCTTATTAGGTAATCAGTTGTAGAATCAATAGCAGTGTTGCCAATTGTCGGATAAAAGTCCGAACGTCGGATATTTTTTTATTAATTGAACAATTATTAAATCGAACTTTTTGCTGATTTTTATTTTTAATGAAAAATTATTGTTAAATTTTAGTTTTACACGCCAATAAAACAATTTTGTGAAGGAACAGTATTTAAAAGTCCAGTAAAAAAATTTTGTCGGACTTTTCAGATAATTTATCAATTTTGTTTGGATTTTTAGTTAAATTGTGTATGGCATCCTGGTCAATAGCGAGGAAATACTTTAGCAGCCTCTTGTATTCTCGTTATAAGTTTATGTTTTTGGCTTTAGACTTATCATTGCTTTATCCTAATGATGTGCAGATACTGTAGTTACTAGATACAAAAAACAATAATGCGAATGGTATACACAAGTGCTACGAGTTCATGGAATTAGATTATTTTGATGTTTCTATTTGAATTCATGAAAATAAGACTTTGATTTTCAGTTGTAAGCAGACAAGAAGGTTCCATTCATTGTTGCTTAATAGTGTGAAAGGCAGAAGGTAAACGTACAACTTTTAAAATCTACAAATCCACTGTCAGATATTTTTAATATTCCTTGCTTCAGATCCCATCTATTTGGTGTTCGAAACTATCATTTATATCCCCACATATTCTAACAGTCCTCATATCACTCCAATTATGTTCAACCATTTACTCTATCTTTCTCTTCTCTTCAATATTCATTTTTCATAATTACACTTATAGCTTTAGATTCATCTCGTTTCACCCAAATGTCCGAACCTCATCAATCTATTCTCTCTCATCTATCAATCCTCAGTTGTATGTTATTACATATTTGTTTTTATCTCTAGATATTCTGAACCGACCCTTGATTTTTACAATCCATTATGAATTCAAAAACGCCTCAAAAGCAACTACTTCAGAAGCAGGTAAATATGCCATACCTAGTTAATAGCTATTGGTTATTCATAATAATTTGATAAATTTAGATTTAATGTTCATTTCTAACATATCTATCAACTACTTAGGTACTAGTGAATTGTAAATTCAGTTATTGTAATAGAATAAAAAAATTTTATTTTTAAGATCCAAAATAGAAATATAAAATTTAGTTTTTTAGTAGGTATTTAGTACTATCAATGCTGATATTGAAAATGCAAACAATTTTATCTGCTTGCATTTAGTTTGGTAATTACAGTTGTTCAAAAGTTGTGTGTTTAACAGATTAGAAACATGCTGCATAATGCCAATTACGCAATCACTTATGTGTGGGGCACTTGCACTCCACAAATTAAAAAACATCTCTCGATTTGCTGTACAATGCGGACATTTCAGTTTGATAACCATAAATTGTAGTTATATATAATTTTATTGCGCCACTGTTTCAGTCTAGGAATATTACGGCTATAAATAATATGGTTGCATTACTAATATTTTTACTAATTATTAGTAAATAATTGTTAAGGTGAATAAAATGCGTTTCCTTCTACATATTCAGTACCCGGTCCAACTGCCCACAGTAAATAAGTATAATGCATTAATATGTGACTTCTCAATGTCTTTAACTTCTAAACTAAGTGCGACCAGTCAAGTTTTTTGCATAACCGTAATCAGCATAAAAAGTAGATACTATTAATTAAAAAAAAAAAAAAAATGCTCCAGTACTAAACTTCATTTATGCCTCAAAATAAAATGAGCCAATCTGCATATGTGTAGTATCATAAACTAATCTAGGCTCTGTCTGATTTAAAAAATTGTTTGAACTATTTCAAAACTATTGTACCCAAAGAAATGAGTTTTGGAATATTTTGATCGTACTTATGTGACAAGAACATATAAAAAGTAAGAATATTTAATCAAAACATACCCAGTGGTGGTGCCCCATTATAATAAAATAGGCAGTTAAAATATTTTTATTTCAGACTATCCACCTACCTATACAAATATTTATAGGTTATAAATTCATATAGATATTTGTATATCAGTCAATAAATTAATATTTTTATAATTAATATATATATATATATAATTAATTAATGTATTATTATTAGGGTTAAGATGTTTATGACTTTTTCATATTTTATCTTTTGATCGTACACATTGCAGACCAAATTATAAATTTGTTTTGTGTAACATAGAAACAGATATTTTAATTTTGCATATTTAGGGATTTTTATAAATAAATGCATGTTTTGAAAAAAAGCTGTAAATAAAAGCATATTTCGTCAAAAAATTAATAAATACATTTAAAAAACTAATAAATGAGAACATATATATTTTATTTTATGTACTATATAAACCAACAGGTAGGTATTATTAGTTCCGCAACTCAAAAAAGTAATAGATCAAATATGAAACTTGTAGTTTCCATAACCTTATTTACTTTCTATACCCTAATTAATTGTTTTTACAACCGATAACTGTGATTGTATGGCAATATGATGCAGAGACTTAACACTACAATTTATCTATTTGTATTTCATCTATTCTGTGGGTGTGTGGTGTGCCACGAATGACTGTAAGTTACAGAATTATTATTAAAGTGTCTTCGATTTAAAACATACCTATTTTATTCTCACTGAAAATGCCAAAAATTAAATATTCCAACTCTGTTCAAGTACATAATTTTGTTTTAGAGTTCGGGGAGGGTGTATTTTCAATAGATGGTGAAGTGGTATTGTGTAAATCATATAAAGAATTTTTAAGTAAAAAAAAAACTTATATATTTTCAACAAATAATAAATATTTTGAATGTTATTTTTAATTTTTTAAGGGCATATTTTGCTATTTATTTGGCATATCTGCATGCATTTTTTAGTGTTTTAAGGTCATAAACATTCTAACCCTAATTATTATATATAATATAATTTAATAAATACATATTGTAATATGTAGTATAGTAGTATAATATACATATTAATATACTTTCAAAATATCTTATATTGTAGTAGCTAAGTATGTAATATTATAACCCAATTAAACAATATTTTTTGAGAATTATCAAATAAAAAAAATTGCTTATTTTTATGTCTATTACTTCATCTTTTTATTTTCATAATAATTGATATACTACTCCAAAACAGTTATAATTGTATGCATCAAGTAAAAAATCACATCCACACTTTACTAAATTCCATTAATGAAATTCAGTTCACATAGAATATTTCTATGAAATCTTGCAAAAATCTAAAAATTGTGAATAACATATCATATATTTTTACATCGGATTGACAAGTTATAAGCATTAATAAATCTTCTTAACAGTTTTGAGATATTGTTATTCTTAATCGGATTTTTTAATTTTAGATTCAAAGTGTTTTTTACAAACATGTGTATTTTCTATTTTTTTTTTTTTGAGTTTGTTCAAAAATTGAACAAGCAACATTTTAAATCAGAATTGGTCTTAAATTTCTCAATTTTTCAATTTTGTTTATTGAAAAAACTATTCAAAATTTGATAAAAAAAGACTTGGAAATCATCAGGTTTTGATCCAAACTTTATGAAAATTTAAGCATAGATAGACAATTATATGAGAAACATTTTGGCGCAAGATAATTTTGAAAATGTGAAAAAAAAACGTTGGACATTTTTCTAACATTTTTTGTCTTATTGAATACTTTTTTTCTTTCTTTATTAATTAGATAAAAAAATTAAAGTAAAGTAAAGTATTAACAAGAAAGCCGGACATACTTCATACCACGGATACTCTTTGCTCTTTGATTCAGGTACTCTTGATGGGTGTGTTGAAAATTACTATTATATTTTTCTTTATATTATTAACTTCCTTCATTCAGAATCATCTTATAGAAGGAATGATTTAAAATTTCTTTTAAATTCTACATACCCACCAAGAGTATCTGACATGAGGAGTGAAGAATATCTGTAATGTGAAGCAATAGCGCCAAACTCCAAAAAGTCACTATGGCAAATACCAAATTTTAATAGCACTCACCTACTCCCTGTCATTTAATGTATATCTGCCTACCTAATAATAATAAGCTCATATAAATTAATGAATGGACATTGATTAAAACTATCATGTCAATAAACTTCTTTTGAATGTATTAGTGACACCCACCTACCAACTTTTTAATTCACTATGACAGCCCGTTATACTTGGTTATAGAGATCGATGCCACTAGTGCGAAGTATGTCCAGATTTCTTGTCTATACTTTTTAAAACTTGTAATCAAATAAATATGATAGAAATTAAAACAGAAAATTTTTATTTTTTTATAATTATTCAAAATTTAAACATATTTTATTATAAATAATAAATATATTTGAACTCCTCAAATATTCAAATTCATTTAAATATAAACGTTGTTCATATTCTACGTGAAAAGCATGAATGACGTTCTTGTGTCATTTACAAAATGTGAAAAATGACATTCTTTCCAAACACTACAGTCTCATGTTATTAAATTTAATGGTTACGGAGACGTCCCACCTGCATTTGTTGTCTCCATACAACTAACTGAATAAAATTCAGAGTTAAAAACCTTTATTTTCCCCTTTAGTATAAAATATTTATAAAAGTACAGATACTAGAAAATTTGCATTACGCGATAAGGATTTAATTATCATTTTTCCAAACAAGTTTAGGATAATTTCCCCACATTTTATTATACTCATTTATCAACTGGAAACATAATTTGTTATTGTATATAAATATACTAAAAATTATTACTTTTTTTTAAAAATTGAATTTTTGCTACAAATTTTAAGAGAAAGAAAGATGCATTTAAGTTTAATGGATTACTTTCAAAATTATTTAATTCTCTATTAATATTACATACAACATCTAATATACTATATAAAATATCGGGGAAATTTTTTTAGATTAATACTAAACAAATTATATTTTGTATTAAGGCAGTATTTAACATTTTAAATATTTTGTATTTCAGTCAATTGATCCTGACGACATAAGGTCTCTTTTCTACGATGATGAAACTATAAATGAATATATGGATCTAATCACAAAACGTTCTCCTGACACGGTGTATGCATTCAGTACATATTTTTACACAACTTATATTACAAGGGGATATGGACCCATTTCTCGATGGACAAAGAACATAAATATATTTGATAAAAAGAAGTTATTCATTCCAATTCATTTAGAAAACATAGAGCATTGGTGCCTCATATATGTTGATTTTGAGAAGAGATCAATAAATTATTATGACAGTTTACATGGGCGTAATTTTTTTTGTTTAAAAAAAATAATGAATTATTTAATGTTTGAAAAATTATATAGAACAAATGAAGAATTGTCTTTTGATGGTTACATACTAACTAATGTGCAAGATTGTCCAAAACAAGAAAATTCTTGGGATTGCGGCGTATTCACCTGTATGTTTGCTGAACATTTAGCAAGAGATGAACCTTTGAAGTTTACTCAGGAAGACATGGAAAGGTTTAGAAAACAAATAAATTATGAAATTCAGGAAAAAAGGTTAATAAACTGTATACTGTAATAAAACAGTATAATTCAAGTTAATTTATTTACTATTAAATTTAAAACTATTATAACTGGTTATACATAAATTATGATTATATTATTGTATTTTATTATTTATGATTATAAAATGTAAAAAAGACATTATTGTTTTATCTTATGTGAACATTTTTATTAAAATGTATTATCTATGGGTATTCAATGTAGCAACTGTGGTCTCAGAAAAATTGATCTTCCAAGACTGTGGTCTTTATCATGATTTATAAATAATAGTAATTAATAGAAGTCTGTGCTATAGACCAAGGTGTATTTATGTATATTATATATATCGTATCATATGATCTAAAATATAGTCCTAGAATCTTAGTGATCCTTGTATATATACATTCCAGTACTATATTTTAGTTCATGACATGAATAAATCTACCTTGCCATAGACCTTACATTTTTCACATTATAAGGAACTTAATATATTATGATTTAAAATTGTGAAGAAAAGTAAAGCCCGTTTCACACGATAGTAGTTATTGTGCTATCCCTAGTGTGGTAGTTTGTATACTACTTTATAGTTCCGTGTGAATTAAAAATACTATTATAAAAGCACTAGCTTCTTCGCTCCATTTAGAACTCAGAATATAAAACACATATTTGAAAATTAGGAACTCATGAAAAGTAGATACATGTATATTATATTATAGGGATGTGTAGTTCATGAGTGAGTCGACTCAAAGAGTCAATTCATTTGAATGAATTGAATTAGTGTATCACAAATCGGTGACTCAGCAATTCAATACACTACAACCAAATAAAACACTGTAAATGAATCGTAACTCGTGAATGAGTTGACTTGTAGTGGTAATTTAGAATTTCCGTGTATTGGGAGAACTGAAAAAGCTTGTCACGGACTAAGATAGTATGGACTGGAAACGAACAGATAGGCGGGAGGCAGAGAGCCGGGCCTCTTAAGGTTTTTGGAGAAACGTTGCCGGGGGGGGGAAATAGTACTTGTAGGAAAAGAGCGTCACCTATATTCATGAAAGAAGTAAGAAGACAAGTTCCATATTAATAGTTCAAAATACGAACGTAGATGACGCTCTTTTCCTACGGGTACTACACTACGCGTACCGCAAGTGACCCAGTGAAATCATTGTCGTTTTGAATGTAATTGAATAGATTTGATTGATTCAATAAGATTTAGGTTTAAATCATGACTTAATTAAGATATGATTTGACTTATCAAATGAGAATTGGGAGTGGACTTGATGAATTGACTCATTACAGTGAATTGATTCATCAAAGTGAGTCAAAATTCCCATCATTAAAAAATAGTATACTGGTTAAAGGAATTATGATAGCTAGTGTAAAATTTTTTGTAATAGAACATGACCAATTTTCCACACTATTTTCCAGTATAAAAATATTGGCAGCCAATCAGAATACAGACATGCTATCAATATTAATCTGATGATATCACAACCACGATTATAATTATCTATAATCTTGATCACAACTGAGATTTAAAAACATAATAATTATATCTTTATTATCGATAGTTTGCTTTTAGAAGTGCTTTATTTTATTTTAAACATTAACAAAGTACCTAAAAGCCAAGTTTAATAGTATGCCACCAAAAATGGGACTACCATGGACCAACCAGTCAATATCGACACTAATAGAAAATTACAGCCAACAAAATTGCTTATATGATACAAAACTAACAATGTATCACAATAAAAACATTCGGCAAAAAGCACTAGAAGATATTGCATTAGCACTTGAATTATGCAGGCCCAACACTACGTGGCAAGAAGTAAAGGTTAAAATAGCATCGTTGAGGACTTAATTTGGAGTAGAACACAATAAGGTGAAAAGCTCATTGAAGAGTGGTACCAGTACTGATGACGTAAGTACAACATCTATTATTTTTATATATGTAATGTATTTAGTATTTTTAATTTTTTTCAGGTTTATGCTCCATCACTTTGGTATTATAATGATTTGTTATTTCTACAAAAACATATAACACCCAGAAAAAGTATAGAAACTCTAGTTTCACAGGTTTGTTCTTATTTTTAATTAAAAGGCACATTACTCTCCTAATATTATTTGAATGCTTTAATAAATATGTGTAGTTATATGATATCCCTAAGTCTAAATAAGTACAATGGGAAGTCTTAGAAACAGATGATGATGTGATCACAGTGAACTCATATGAAGTAGAAGATGATGACATGTGTCTATCTGAAGACTTTTTCTACAAGTAAAAAGAATGAAGGTAAAATAAAATGGTTATAATATTATATATACCATATACTCATTATATAAATATCAATAACCGATACAAATTAGTACATATAGAATTTTCGCCAAGACTTTTAATTTAAAGTCTATAATTTTTACTGTAATTATTCATTATTTTACTATGTAAGAAATCTACTTAATTTAAAAATAATAATAATTAAACTAGTTAATGGTTGCCTTTGAAAAATTCAATATATGAATATGATTGAATAGTTGCTTATAAATTTTATTTTTGTGTTTATATTATAGTAAATATTACGCCAAGGAGAGCACCATCATGGTTAAATGAGGATATGCCAAATGAAAAAAAGAAAAAAATCACAATCAATAATACTCTAAAAAAATCAGAAGAGGCTTTAAATAATATTGCTAAAGCTTTAACAGTCCCATCAGTAGCACCAGTTGATAGTTCTCATGGTTTATCTCAATTTATAAGTTATTCACTGCAATCATTTAAAAATCCTGTACTTAAGATTGAAACAACTCAAAAAATATTAAATATTTTAATGGATGCTCAGCTTAGATATTAGTTAAATTACTTGTTATGCTTATTATTATTATTATATTGTATTTCTAGTCAAGGAAGACTGATTAAGGTGATTTTTTTAAATTTTTTATGTATTTTTAGTCAAAGAAGACTAAGTAAGATGAATTTTTTTTTTTATTATTATTATTATTATATTATATGAAATTGTCAAATCATAATTTAAAATTATTTTATTAGTTCATAATATATAATTTAATTAATTTTTTTAATATAAAATTAACAATTTAAATGTCTAGTCAAGGAAGACTGATTATATATAAAAACTTTTTTATTTTAATTTGTCATTGTTAAGCTATATTTTAAAACCTTAATATTTTTCTAATATGTAATTGTTAATTATTTTTTAAAATAAAAATTTAACATTACACATAAATGTCTAGTCAAGGAAGACTGAATATATATAACGTACATAAATTATTTTAATTTGTAATTGTTAAATAATAATAAACATGTTGATATACTGTTAAATCATATTTGAAACGTTATTATTTACATATTATATAAAATGTTAAATTATATTTCAAAATGTGTATGTTTTGCCGTTTTGGTAATGAAATGTAATTAAAAATTTCCTTTTTCAATAGCGTCTTGCTGCCATGGTACTTTTCCTGGTCCATTGAAATATTTCAAAAATTCATCACGTATAATATAAGCCATGTTAATAGATCTATTGCCACCTTGGTTAGTATAAATGGATTTCATCTGACATAAATCTTGTGTTTCTTCATCATTTATTATATCAAGTACAGGAGATCTATTTCTTATGAAGTTGTATAATACACAGCAAGTTTTTGCTATTAATTCTACTTTAGGTGGAGATAAATGTATTTTGGTCAACAAAATTCTAAATTTGTTAGACAATAACCCAAAACTATTTTCCACAACTCTCCGAGCTCGGCTAAGCCTATAGTTTGCAATTCTTTGTTCATTTGATAAACCGCGTGAAGAATATGGCTTCATCAAATGCGGTCCCAAAGGAAACGCATCATCAGCAATAATCACATGAGGAATACTTATTTCACTTCCTGGTAGTGGTCTTGGAGAAGGGAGGTTAAGATTATCTGATTCTAAAACACATTTTAGGTTACTTTCTCTATATACAGCGGCATCATGAGTTCTTCCATTAGCACCTACATTTATCCAAATGAATTTGTAATTGGCATCTACTAAAGCAAGCAGAATAATAGAATCTGTTCCTTTATAGTTTCTATAGTATGAACCACTTGAACAGAGAGGTATAAAATTAATATGTTTTCCATCAAGAGCACCAATACAATGAGGGAAATTCCAAAAAGACAAAAATTGATCTGCAATAATGTCCCACTCTTCTGTTGTAGATGGAAGCTAAACATTAATATTTATTTATTTAATTAATTTATATTGATTATACAGAGTTAATTTATATAATGACCTTAATTTCATCTTTAAATGCTTCATAAATTGCATTCAAAGTTTCTGGTATTAGGATGCTCAATGTATTGGTTGCAATACGAGTAGAGAAATGAAGATTTGTATAACTTTCACCAGTGGCTAAAAATCGTAATGTTGCCACTAATCTATGATATTAATATATAAATTAGTATGTATTATAAATATATTATATTTTAAAACAATTTTAAAATGTATAACTTTCACTGAAGGGTTATATATTATAAAATTGGATATACCTAAATCTTTTCAACAAATTGGCTTAACTAGACTACTTTTCTTAGTATTTCAGGGGATTGAATAATTTTAATATTAATAATGTAAATGTAAATAATTATGTATGTATAAAAACTGAAACCTTTCTGATGGTTTTATACATTGTCTCATCACAGTATCCATTCGGACAATAGCTGGAGTTATCTTAGTCAAAATTTCATTAAATATATCTACATCCATTCTCAAATAATTTAAGCATGATTTTTCATCTTCAATTCTATAAAATATTTTTTTTAATTTGTGTATATTAAATTAATTTTCAGTATTACAGATTACAAACTTACAATAATTCATTTTGTAGCATATTAAAAGAACCTAGGCCTTTTTCACGACGCGAAATCCATTTCTTCACCCACAATTTCCTTTTTTTTGGTTTTTTTAATAATTCTCGAATTAAAATTATATTATGCCCGATAAGGCTAGCAGCAATAGCCAACATTTTTTGTCGAGAATCCATTACAAATACAAATACAAATCAATTTGATATTATATTACTATATTTTATTATAGAACTTATGGAAGTATAAAATCAACAAAGTATAGAATATAGTGAATAAAGGGTATTTTGATTTTACTCATTATTATCATTATTGCTGCTTTTCTAATTTCTAGTATGAAAATAAAAGTGTATAATACATTATGGTGTGAATAGAAGTCAGTACTGGAACTTTTACACTAGATTATAAACTAGGTTACAAACTAGCTAGTGTGTTAAGAAATAGTACCAAATCTATTATCATGTGAAAAGGGCTTATATAATACAGCTTATGGACACTGTAACAAGATAAGCAGATATATAATTTCAAGAAAAACTGCTCTTTAATACGCCACTTATCAGCAGTGTGTCAAATAGATAAATATATCTATGCTTCATCTAGATAGAAAAAAAAATTTAATCTAATGTTTATCCAGATGAAAATAATGGCTATCTACATTAGGGGTTTCCAACATTTTTATCACTGAGTACCACTAGACATTTTTGTGATCAATACATACCACTTTAATAATTCTAAAACTAAATTAGGAGTCAAATTTTTTTTTTTTAATATACATTTTAGATTCTAAGTGGCGAAAAATCTAATGTTTTTATAATCTTATTAATTTATTATTATTTTTTTGTTATCACCTTTTCATATAGAAATACTTGTCCGGAAATTTCAACCAAAATTTGAATCAGCATTCAGTTCTAGATGGTACTTTTGAGGGGTTATTATTCAGTAGTTTTTTCTACAAATTAGCAAAAATTAGCCATAATTTCACAAAACCCCTTTAAAACAATTTTTTTATGCAAACTTAATGAAAAATTATATATTGATTGACAATAAAATGAGAAATATTTTGGTGAAAGAAAATGTTTGTAATTTTTTTTTTCTTATTCTCAGTTAATTGTGTTCAATATATAACTAGCAGAGTGATCAATTAATATTTTTTGTAATGACAATACCTAAACTTTATAATTTTCAAATAAAATTGTCTTGAACAAACTGAAACTCCGTTAAATCATATTTTATTGTAAAAATTTTTTTTAGTTTCTTTAAAATTTAACATAGCTAACAATTTCACTAGAGATGGAAAAAATAACCTGCATGGCCAAATTTTTTTGTTACCGTATTCCGTAACATAATGAATTTTGATATTACCCAGTGTACTTACTTTTGGCTTCTTTTAAGACTCTAAATCAAAGGTATTACAATATAATATCTTGTATAGATCAGTGTGAGAATTTTGTGTCAATAATTTTTAATTACTTCTCATTGATCATACTGAGTGATTTTGATTAAATGAAAATGAGTTCCACCCGAGGAGCAAAAAAACACCCATGGTGCAAAGTATATCCAAATTTTTTACTATAAATTAATTAAACATTTTTTACTGTTTGATATTCATTAAAGTAAAAAAAAATCTAATCAAAAATGTCTTTGCTTACCACCACCAACAAGCTTTCCACCTACCATGGGTTGGGAACTCCTGATCTAGATAATTTACAAAAAGCATCTGAATTGGACAGAAATAAAATAAAATAAATTGGATATGAAATGCCTTTATTCATAGGACAGCAAAATTATAAATGTATACATGACTAAAACTATTTTTAAATTTTTTTCTTAATAATTTCCATATTGTGTATAGTGAATATGCATATTCTATGAAATACAAATATTGATAATAATAATCATTCATACCAGATAGGTACATGAAAGTTAAATATTTAATATATACTATTTATAGTATTTGAAAGTACTTACAGAGTACAAAGTTGACATAGCAGATTTTGAAAATAAAAATACACATTTATAAAAAATATAAGACTATATTATGGTTACTGCCTGTCATGCAGCATTTCTTACCTACCTATTCTTTCTCTATAAAATGATGATCATTTATCACTAATGTGAAATGGCATATGAAAATAGTAATCGTGCTTTGCTGTGATCTGAAGCTATTTTTGGTGTGTATGTACTATGATTTTATGAGTGGGTGAATTATGAAACTATGAACTTTAATGTCAATATGCATCAATATTTTACACCGCAATCACCTCCCAAAAAACAAAATAACTGTCAAAAAGGCTACTGTATTTTATATGATGATGAATCTGTGTCACATCACATTTGCCAGAAAAAAGTTTGAAATTCCAGTATTTAATCAACAAATTTTATAAACTTGATGGAAACAAATGAATGGCATCATATGTAAATGTTGATGTTTCAATATTTTAAAACCTATTGTATGTGTATATCTTAACAATATACTTAAATAATATATTTATTTTGCTTTACTTTATCTAATAAATAAAGAAAAGGAAAAAGCAATTTAATGAGATAAATAAAGTGTTAGAAAAAAATGTCTAAATTATTTTTTACATTTTAAAAATTTTCTTGCCCCAAAATATCTTTAATATTATTATCTATCAATATTAAAATTTTCATAAAGTTTGGTCCAAAAAATGATGGCTTCTGAGTCAGATTTAGCTCCCTCAAAGCACATAAATCTTAAGCAATTTTCAAAAATTTTGGGAGGGGGCTATGAGTGATTTTGAGGGGACTTAGCTCCCAAAGCCCAGACCTAGTTTCACCTTTACTCATTACTCCCATTTGATACTCTAAGGTTCTAAAAATTTTTATTTACCAATATATAAAATAGAAACTCCACAATATCTTAAACAAAAAGTTGCTGATTAAAACGATTGGATAAGTTTTTCTTTGCAAATAAATATCATTAAAAAACACTAACTTAAAAAAGTTTTTGTACACATTTTTTTTTGATAACTTGTCTTTTTATTTAATTTTATCTCATTTTTCATCTAAGCACAACACTGCTTATCAGCATCTAGTATAAACAATATATATGCATTACTAAAATGTCAAACTAATAGAAATATTATTTTTTTAAAAAAAGTGAAGAAATATATATTTATTACATTATTGCTAAAATTAGAGTGCTCAGATTCACTTGGCACATTCTTTGAAATTTATCCTTGTGCAAAATCATGATCGTTATGCATTAAAAAATATTTTATTTGCTTCTCCAAATTCTTTAAAAAAAATATTTATTTATACAGTTTAGTAACGTTAACACAATTCTCAATAAGACCTTTTAATTCAGAAAAAACAGATTTAAATAACAAACATAATATTATTATACCTTTTAAATCACTATAAAATATTACCATATGCTAAGTAGTCTGTAATATATTTTAGAAGTCATCACTTTTTTTTTTTTTTTTTTTTCCTTAAGACATTACATACAAATGTCGTCCAATTACTTGGAAACTTATGAACATCATATTCATATAGACATTTGCTTAGAAAAAGAGCTCCCATATCAATAATGTGGACAGTTTCTTCAGTTTTACCATTTATAAAATAATTCTGAAAATATAAAATTAAAAATTAAAACAACAAAGAACACATATGCTGGTCTTATAGAGTTAATTAAATTATTTTTAAATTGAATAATGCATCAAATGTTACATTGTTTTGCAGAAAAGTTTGGTTAAAACTTAAAAACAATTGAATCTAAACATACCTTTATAATACTGTCTCTAAAAGACATTTTACGCCGAGTCAAATAACCTTTAAGATCTGATAACTTTCTATGTGAAAACCATCTTTTATGAACAATTGGTAATATAAACGGTACCATATCAGTTAAATCCATTTTTCTATACTTAACACGAGTTAAGGGACTTTCTTTTAATTTCTTATATACAGAATCAATTTTTAATACAAAATATCTAAAAAAATAAATAATGTTATACATACTTATATATTTTAGAACTATAGAAAATGGTTGTAAATACTTTTCTTCTGCTGATAATGGTTTAATAGAAGTATGTCTCAATTCAAAGTGAAATGTTTTAATTGGTAAAAACTCAGGGTATATGAATACAGGTGATTTATAAAATAAAATAAATTCTTTCACAATTGATGGTAAACATATATCCTCCCTAAAAATAATAATAAATACATCTATGTAGATAATACAAAAGTAATATATTATTGTAGTATAAGTAGAAATTAAGATAAAAACATAAATAAGTTAAACATGAATAATATTAAAAACAAAAATATGAAATAAAGTATATAAATAAGTTAAAAATTAAATTAACCAATACAGAGAAAAAATGTATTCATTCCAATGACAATAATTATAAAAGACACCTGAATAATATTTATATATAAAGTAGATGCTGCTAATTAGACTCACTTTGAGACTAGAACTAGAATATTTAAGTCCATTAGCCGATTTATTGAGATTTCAGCTTAGTAAAAAATATATAAAATATATGTATTGTATACAAACAATAATATAAGAATGCATAGGGCTGGGTTGCATAAACGTCCTGTACCGACTTACAGAGTTGTTAGTGCGTCAACGACTCTGTATATAAACCTGAGTGTAGCTTGAACGCTTGATAGTGTTATTAGCTCTGTAAATTATTGACTACCGGGCCTGTAAACTACAGATCAAATTTTGGACCTGTAACTTCTAAAGATCGGTCAACAGGGTGATAAGAAATACAATCAATGTTAATAAAAGCGGTGTATAATTTATCCGGTAATGGCAGTTATCTTTAGATTACAATTATTTAAGTAACACTTTTGTTGATTTACAGAACCAATAAAACTTTACAGAATGATTAAGTCACAAGAGTCTTCAATATATTTACAAACAAATTTGTATGCGACTCGGCCTAGGTGAAATAGAAAAATTATGGAATAAATATGCTTACCAACCACCTAAAAATCTTGCAATTTTTTTTTTTTTTTGTCTCTAACGGATGTAAATAACGTTTTAAAAATGATTGCACAATTGAAAATTTGAGGATGTTGTTAGTTTTTAAGTTATGGCATTTTAAAAATCAGTATTTTCAGTGTTATCGGTTATATGGATATTATGTAGCTGAAAATTTTAGTCCGCTGTGGTGGTGGTTTTAATGATATGACATTTAATGGTAGAATAATAATAGTTTTTATTTTATGGAGCACAATTTGAATATAGATACATGACATAATATGTATATATATATATATATATATATATTTTTTTTTTATGTATTTTTCTGTTTGAAAAATGACAATGCAATAAAAGTACACATTGATAAATACTTTTGTGGTGGCTTAAATCAAAAGTATTTCTCAGTTTGCTGTAGAAAACCATAACGGATTATCAGACCAAATAAATACTTTAGATAGGTTTTAGTTCAACGGGTGTTAGTAACTCATTACACACGTTGATGCCTCCGCTTTGCTTCGTAAATCAGCTTGCTGTGCAATGTGGAGTACAAGTTTATTGATATGTAAAATTAAACTTAAATGTAAGACTACACAGTATGAATACCACACGTTAATCTTTTGAAACTCGGTAAACTGTTTGAAAACAAGTAAAATGGCCCAACTCACTGACTCAATGAAGCTGAACTTCAAAACTTAGTGGAAGTAGATACAGACAAAGAGTCTAGGTAAAACGATTTCATTCTTGAGTAAGTAATGTCGATAAGTAATAGGTTTTACAGTAATATACAGCCGAGGAGCGATAACTCGAAGATAAAGAGGATAAAAATTCACTTTGAGATATATGTTATTCGAGATATCTAACTCAAATTTATCAAACTTAAATCGAAACTTCAAGTTATGTAATGAAATTTAATTTTAAAATTTGATAAAAAATCCCTAATCTCATAAAATATCCTTTAAAACTTTTTTCTCATCAAGTCACTAAATATACTGCCGATCATAACAAAATTTTGTCATGCTGCCGATATAGGTAGTTTTTCTCACAAAGTTATTGACGTTACTCTTCATATTATGGATTGAAATAAAGTAATATAGACAAATCATTAAATGATAATAATTATTGTCTCTGAATGTTGATACCATAATTAGAATAACTTTAGTTCATCGAAGTTATAGATATCAGTTTTTGGAATTTTTGGTGTTTATGAAATACTGAGATATAACAGATATAATATACTTCAACTAAGCTATTTATTACAATTATCAAGGTTTAGAATACATTGCATTTTATTGTAATTACTAATTTCTAGAGGAATAAAAAAAAAAATCGACTTGTCAAGTTTTTCGAGTCATTGAGGTTTGAGTTATCACTACTCAACTGTACAAAGGATTTAAACATTTTTTTTTTTTTTTTTTAAATCGCAACTACTTAAAGAAAAAAGATCCATTTTTGACAAATACTAGTACTATTGTATTACAAATATATATATATATATATATATATTGAATTCATGGATACAATTAAAAAAAAAAAAATGCAAAAATCCATTTTCCTTTGTGAGAATTATGAACTCAGAACCTTGTTCACCAAAAATCATGCGTGCATCAAACACACTACCACAGCCAACTGAAATTTTCGATACATAATAACTACATAATCGATAACATTGAAAATTTGTATTTCCAAAATGCAATAACTTAAAAACTAACGATTTCCACAAATATTTGTTTGTTTTATCGTTTTCAGCATCAAAAAACACACGAGTATAAAAAAGAAATTTTTAAAATCAAGAGACGTAGATGGTTGATAAAGTGCATTTTAGCCAAAATTATAATTTTTATTTTTATTAGTCTATAGTACCTAATTAATTTTTGATACAAATCCAAGTTTATCACCATTCTACTTGTTAAAAACTAACAACTGGTACTATAAACTTGAGTTCATACACAGTTTTTAATTTTTTATTATTTATCTAATTTTTAAATGAACTGGTTAAGTGAGTGAAATAGACAATTTGTTTTTTTTGTAATAAATGAAGATTAAAAGCAGCCTGTATTGAATCTATTAGGCGAATGAGCCAATTAAAAGGGAGTCCAATAAGCACAGATCACTATATTGTACATAAATTCCAGTTTAGAGTATTACAATAATAAAAAGAAACTAGAAGTAATTAGTGCAATAGGTATTCTTCACTTATTGAGTGATACTTGGTAGGTGCTTTTAGTTTACAAAAATGATAAATCATGTCTTCAATAAAATGATTCTGAGCGCAGAGCTTCAGTTTCTATAAGACTCTTACTTGAAAATTCTTAAGTTTGTTTATGTTATTATTACAAACAAATTTATATATTACTCATCCAGTTTTATATCTCATTATTGACTGAGAAACTGGAAACAGGAAAAAAATATTTTAGATAAAAATAAATGAGCACATATTATAAATATTCTTTTGCAAAAATATTTTTCATATTAATGTCTATCTATACTCAAATTTTATTAAAGTTTCAATTAAAAAAAAAAAAAAATTAAAGGTGTTTTTGTGAAATAATGAGTAGATGTTCCCAAATTTTGGAAAAACCATTGAGAATTTAAAAAAATAATCTCCCGAAAGTACCATCTAGAGCAGCAATTTCCAAAAGGTACCAAACAAGCTGCCTGCCTTGGGAGGCTCAAGCATCTGGTAAGGGAGGCTTGGTGTAAATATTATGAGAACATCCGATTACTTGATAAAATAAATTTCGTAAAATTTATTCTAGAAGAAATCAAATAATGAAAATCTTTCATCATATTTCGCAACGATACAGAAGAAATCCAAATAATTGGAACTTTATCTGATTCATAACGATAAGAATTACTTTTTCTTCACAGTAACTTTGAAGATTTTTGTTTAAAATAAGATATGATTATACTGGAGTTAGTGACATAGCTTGATAGCGTATCTATGTATACTATTTGTGGCTCATTGAATTCTCTTTCTGTTGTGTGAAGAAGGTTTTGCCGTATTAAAATAAAAAGTAGATTCAAACTAGATGAGGAAAAAAATGCGTAAAGCGGTAATTAGGAACACATGTCAAGCCATAATTTAGGATATTGGTAAATAGTTAGTATACAGAAAACAAGCACATTATTTAATATTGCCAATAATATAAAATTTAAAGTTATGACTATTTCTTTGATCATACAAATGTAAAAATTTAAGCATAAAAATATCAAAATACTGAGGAACTGTTTGCAATTTATTTCGTTTAGTATTATCAATGGGAGGTGTGAAAAAAAATTACAATTTTTAGAGAGATACGAATAAAAAAAGTTTGGGAACCGCTGATCAAGAAGTAAATTTTGATTTAATATGTTGCATATTCAATATTTTTGGACAAATATTTATATACAAAAACATGTATCACACACAGAAAAAAAATTAATAATAAAAATTATTATTGTAAGAACACTAGCTTCTTCGCTCCACTTAAGAGTTTAAAATATATAATTATGAGAATTGCCTAATTGTTGATTTCATTTTTTTTATAAAAATATTTCATATTTTCAAATCAAATTTATGTTAAATATTAAATATGAAGGGTTTTTAAGGAACACACAAAATAATAAAATTATAAAATGACTTAGACATTACTTGATAATGGTATCTTCATTGTGTGATTCAAATACATTAATCCATTCTTCGATGAAATCCAAAGATGTATAAATGTTTATAGGTTCATATTCCTTATCTCTAGTTATATTTTTGATTACTTCCTAAAATTAATATTTTTTTATATTTTAAAATTTTTAATTATAAACAAAATACTACTTACCAAAAACTCTTTAAATTTTTTACGGTACACGTGAAACTTTTTTTCCTTTGGGCTTAATATGTAGCTTTGAGTTACAAGTTGAACATATTGTGTTAGCTGGTGTTTAAGTAAAATAATTTGTTTTTGAGTCATTCCACATGCTTGATTAGCATTTTTGATACATTGATTATCTGAATTATTAACTGAAGTAAATTCACCCTTTGCACCATTAAAAACTTGCTTACTATTTGATTGAGGATTTAGGATAGGTTGAGTAAAATGGAGTACATAATTAGTGTTTTTTACTTCATAGGTATTATGAACGAGAACATACTGAGGATCATTTAACTGTGTACTATAATTGGCCGTTTGTGCATTGTTTGTAGAATAAGTGGAACTTAATTTTAAATCAGAAAAATTTGAATTATCAAGTGGAATAGGAATAGATATTGAAATCGGAACAGTTATAGGAACATCAGGATTTGTTGATTTAACAATATTCTGTAAATAAATATAATTTTATTATATTAGATAAGTAGATAAGTAGGTAAATCATATATATATATACATAGGCGTGACCAAACCTTGCTCACAAAGGTAGCATAATTTATGACCGATGCCAAAAAATATAATATATTTAATCACAAAACCAGCAGTTAATATCTATAGACACAAATATAGGCCACCCCTCAAAAAAAAAAACAAAATTCTCCAAATTTTTTGAAAATTGCATAAAGATGATATCCTTTGCGGAGGGGGTATTAATAAATTAACAGGTTAGCCCCCAAAATATTTAATACTAATTGCATATATGCTGATTTGTTTAGTATTAAACTAGTCCATTTTATTATCCCTAACATATGAATTCTACTAGTTACCAGTATACCTATTTTAAAATGTTGTGTAGCTCAACAAATTGAAAAAATTCCATTAATGTAAAGTACTAACATTTCAATAATTAATTTGTAGTAAGTACAAATTGTAAATGTAAGAAAAATAATCTAAGATGTAATAATCTTAATAATATTACAGATGGATGTCATAGAATTGCAAAACAATGATACTCTTTAATCTGCTTTTAAAGAAAGTAATGAATTAAAAATATTTTATTCAAGTGTTTCCAAAATATATTTTAAAGAAATTAAAAGTTTTGCTAAAAAAATTATTGCTGCTTTTGGTAGCACATACTAATGTGAGGAGTAAACATTTTCAATAGTAAAATATCAAAAAAATAAAGACTGTTCATGATTAGCGAGAAAGATTCAACATCAAAATACACATTAGAATTTTGAAACCATTTTTTTTTTAATATTTCTATCCATTTGCACTTAAGAATTAATTAATATATATATATTAATTTTTAAATTTTTTCTACAATATTATATTCAAATCTTGTTAATAAGGATAACCTCGCAATGTGAAATTCATAATATGAATGTAGCTATCCATAAATATATTAGTATTATGTGTTAAAATGTATTTTTAATAACGTTTATTTTAATTTTGTATGCGCCCCTCAATGAAAAGCTGATACAAAATATGTACCACGTAAGTAAAAGGTTGCCGACCCCTGATCTAAGGTAATAACTATGGTTTATCAATATTCAATACATATATCAATAATAGATGCAATTAATTTATATTATATTCTATTAAATTTCTAGGTAAATTTTACAGAATAAAATAATAATTTAATACCTATCACAATTTGATAATTGTTTTCAGTTATTTACCGACGCCTTTTTGAGATGGCAGAGGCAGCACATGCAGCCTCTGCTGCCACCGTAGTCACGCCTTGTATATATAATATATTATATTAAGCTCAATATAAAAAAAAAAACATCCTAATTACTTTATCGTTGGTATAAGAACAAGTTGCATTTAATTTCCAATCAGGATAATTCAGATCATGAGCAGGACTAGTATTTTGAGATTTGTTCTTCTATAAATTACAATGACAAATTAAAGATTATGAAAAATTTAATCACATTTAAAAATGGATTAGGTATACTTGTTAAATGACAATTGAAAGAAAATATATATATATTTGAATTAAATTACTTTATTATTTACACTTTCTGTAATAACTGTCTCTGGTTCTAATGCTTCACAACCATTGAACTGAATATAGCTTTCAGTGAATTCATATAGTTCATTCATTAATTCGTTGTATTCTTTTCGAGTGACTTTTACTTGCTTATCAATACGAAATTCTTCTTTATCAACTAAATCATATATTGAATTATTAATATTTTAATAAAAATTATACATAAATATAAATTTGTTTTCTCAGATCTATATTACCATTTTTGAAATCATCATCACACAGAACATTGTATTCTGGGTCATCTTCTACATCATCATTCTGGACCAACTCTGAAATTAAACAACATATCTGTAGTACTATAGCAAAAGGTTGATTATATCAATTTTTCACTTATACACATAAATAATAAACTAATAAATAAACTATACATATAGAACATTTGACTCGAGGACAACAATACATGGTCGTGCAGATTGGATGAAAAAAGGTAAATGTATAAGTCTACAAAATTACATACCAGTATTGGGTAGTAATATAGCAAAATGAGTAACATGTTACCGTCGATTATAAATAATATAAGTATTTATAATCAAGGACATTATGTAATTTCATTACATATGAAAATATGTGAAAATGTAATAGAAATTACTTTATGTAAGATAATGCATTACAAACATTGGAATTTTACGTATTTATTTTTATACATATAATTTATGCATAGATAATTTTTTTGATAAATTTCATTGAATAATTCACATTTTTATCGAATTTTATATATTGGGATACCCACACAACCACATGAGTTATCCTGTCTATTTAGAACAGCAAAGGTATAATAGGTATATGTTAATTGATGTTTTTTTTATTAAATTTATAATAACAATTATTGTTGATTTGTTTTGGAATAAAACTTTTAAATTAAATAATAGGAAAAACTATAAATAATCTCAAAATTATAAGAGATATCTATAATTTTAGCAGAATTAATTTTATTTAAGCTGTTACTTGATTATTTTGTAAAATCTAGTAGTTTAAAGTTCTAATTAAACTAAACTAAGTCTAATTATTTTTTGAAACTAGAACATGACCGAAATAGTTACAAAATAATTTCAAACTGTTGTTATTAACCTTTTAACTATATTACCAAGAATGGGTCAAGACAATTTGGTTAAACCAAATTCTTTTTAGTGATATGAACATAGAGCATGAGTTTTCATTCAAATTTAAGCAAGTAGACTAAGAAATTTTGAAAAATACGTAATTTATATTTCTTTCACTAATCAAAATAATTACAAAAATAAGTTTAATAGATAAATTACATATAAGATGGATTATAACACATTACAGTATACCAATAGTCTATTAACAACTAATTTTTAGTTAAACCATTTTTAAGTATTTATAAATCTACCAATTTTTCTATGAAGAGTATTAAAATATTCTTCAAATCTAGCCTTCCAAGTTCACATTTCGGGACATTAGGATACAAGTCATGAAACTTGTACTGTCCCAGCGAATCCATTCTTTTTTTTTTCATAATTTAAAAGTAATATCATTACCCAAAGTCCTTAACAACTTTTTATGAACATGAACTTTCAAAGGAGATATTGAAAAAATTGCTTATCATATTTCAATTTCATCAGCCATTATTTCTAATTTAGCAATTAGTACCGGTGATTTCCATCAGTGTTTTTAAAAATTATTACTATAACCATTATTTTAAAATTATATAAAAATGATGATAAACAAAAATGCTACAATTACAGACCAATCTCTTGAACCTTATCCATTGCTAAAATATTTGAAAAATGTTTAAAAGATTAGTTTTTAGATTTTCTAAATTAACACAATTTTTTTCAAACAACCATATTGATTTTAGATCAGGAAGATCTACAACAGATGATCTAATCTATCTTTCTGACTCTGCACACACAAATTTTAAACGAGAACAAAGAAATACTTGGAACTTTTTAGATTTAAAATAAGCAGTTGATTTAGTTGATCATTAAGTTTTGATCAGTAAATTAGAATACTATGGCATCAGAGGAAAAGCTTTAGATCTATTAACCTCATACCTAACTAATAGATCTCAGATAGTAAAAATTAATGATGTATATAGCAATTCTCTATTATTATTCACATCAATAGCTTATTAAATATTAAAATGAGTAAGTATTATTTTATGTGCTGATAATAATATTCATATGAGTAATTTTGGTTAAAACTGAAAATGAAAATGAATCATATGATTTGTCTATTTCGTGTCTAAAAATAGTTAAAACTTATGTTACAGCTAACTTGAATAAATCTAGGTATATATATTTTCGTTTATCAAATGCAACACATAATTTTACAAAACCACTAACTATACATAGATTGAACTGCTAAAAGTTAAATAATAATTGTTCATATGCATTCAAAATAGTTGATGGAAAATTTTAATGAGCCTATCACATAAAGCATATAACTATACTAATTTGAAAACTATATTATGTTTTTAATTATCTAAGGAAAATCCCAAGTCTTTTGTTATTAAAAACAGTCTATTTTTGACTTGAGCAATCGGTATGTAGTGAGTTACAGTATAGAAATTTGGGGCGGAACATACAATACCCATCTTGAGAATCTACAGATTATGATAAAGGGTTTAATGAAGATAGTTTTAAACAAGCCAAGGTTATATCCTACAGTTAACTTATTATATGAATTTAGAATATTTAATTTAAAAACACTTTACTTTAAGAATGTATTACTACACCTGTTTGAAACCAATATAACGATGTATAAACCACAACATTCTTATGACACAAAATTAAAAATGTTAAATAATGTAAATTGTATAAAAGATAACAAAAATTTTGGAACATTTAATGTCAAAATAAATTTATTCAGAAATTGAATACTGATATCACTAAATTTAAAACTAAATACATGTTAATTAATTACATATATACTATAGATCAGGGTTGGCCAAATTGTGGCTCGCGAGCCGCATGCGGCTCTCGTCATGGTTGTATGTGGCTCGCATTTCGTTTCCTAAAACAACGATTATCTTGTTTTATAATATTGTATATTTTTTTATCGATCACAGTTTTTTTGATTTTAAATACGGCCTTAAGTTCGTGAAAATAGAATTTTAAAAACAAAATAAGATTTCTTCATTTTATTAATTAATATTCATTATTTTTGAATTAATGTATTTTTTCATATACTTTATTTTCATGAGTTTAAGATCTGGATTTTTACTGATGTGAGATTAGCTCGAAGTTATTCTTTAAGATGATGTTTACTTAAATTTGAATGATAATATTTAGATTTGATTATTGTCAATGTCCAATAAAGTGATTCACAAGAATAATATGTCATTCCAAAAATTGATTTTAAATTCCATGCACAGTTATTAATTTTCGGATTCTTTAAAATAGAAACATGCTCACAAAAATTCACAACAGAGCGACAGTTTTATTTAAAATTTTCAAAACCACCACATCGTAATAATTTTAACAGTTCTATTCCGTAAAGTGCTGTTGCAATATGATTGATACCGACAATGACATTTTTTTTCAATGACATTAACTAAAAATGGATTCAAAAGACATTTTTGGCTCTCGATATAATTTTATTTATCCGTGCAGCTCGTGAGCATATTCATGTTGGCCACCCCTGCTATAGATCTAAACAATGTTAATTTTTATGCATTTTTTCACTTTTCTAATTATGTTAAAAAACTTTATAGTTTATACTATTTTCACGAAAAAAAAAAAAAAAAAAGCACTAATTTATTAGTATTCAGTCTATTATTAATATTTACTATAATATTATATTGTAAAATAATTTTTTGAACTCACCCACTCCAAGCACAAGATTTGCTTTTTTTGGGTCATATATTATTATTTATTGTAATCTTTTATAACAAAATATATTATTATTATTATTATTATTATTAACATTCAATATAATATAATATGTAAATGTTTATCAATAATAGTAATTTTCATTTTTTTTTTTTTTTTGAATTTGATAATCAAAAATTTTAAAACCAACTTTGTATTTTTTTGAAAAAAAAAAGGCCTGGATTACGAGATGTTTCTCACTTATGTATATTTTATAATATCATAAAAATAACTACAACAAACTACTAAATCAGAAATAGATCAAATATTTTTTGAATTGAAATTATGTATTCTATTAATTTAAATCATAAAAGCTAAGAAAAAATAAATGTTTCTAAATTAAATGCAAACCTAAGGGTTTAGTAAATTCGCTAAGAAACTCTCTCCATTCATCATTTTCACAGGCTGAATCATACATATCTTCAGTAATATCTGGTGGTATAAAAGCTTGTTCAATAATTTCCAATGGAGTGTCATTCAAAGAAAACTTTGACCTTGTACGCATTCCAATTGTTTCCTAAACAATATTGACTAGTATATATAAATTTTTAAAATTAAAATAAAAAATTAATTATATCATACTATATTATTTGAGCCAATTCCATTTGCAGAATTACCCACATCATTTTCTGGTTCCCCTTCTGTCTCAAGAGATTTATTAATTTCAGTCCACTTAGATTCTTCATCGTCATCATCATCATCTTCATAATCTAATGCTTTATCTGGATGATATTCTTCGTCTTCTGAGTCATCAGGGAATTCTTTCTCAATCAACAGCCTACATTCAGAAATTATTGATTCTTGTTGATTTGTAGACCACTGATGTACAGATGAAGGATACATTTTCAACATTTCTCTGAAATAATCATTTATATTAATCTTCATATACATAGCATTTTAATACATTTAATATTTGTATAATTTACTTGATTTTTGCTCTAGTGAATTTAGGTTCATACAAACAATTTGCATCTTCATAATCATCTAAAGTTTGTCTCAACATAGTAGCAACGTCATCATTTGTCAAAACATTCTAAGATTAAAAGTAATTGTATTTTAGATTATATTTATAAATGTAGTAAAAATATATGATGTCATCAACATATGTATACAAATTATGAAATTATAAAATTAATATATAAAGTAATTATTGTACACATAAAATAAACCATTGACATATTTAGTAACTATTAAAAAGTTATTATTTATTATGTTTTGGCAAATGACCAAACTGTGCCTATTATTGATAATAACCAGGTAATTTTAACATTATCCATAAAACTTGGTTTATGTCAATAATTTTTTTAAATGTTAACAATATCCTGATATTTTAAAGTTTAACCATATAAACGTAGCTATTCAGTTGGATAAATCAGTAGTGGCGATTATATTACAAGAGTAGCTACAAATACTAGTCAATCAGTTAAAATCAATTTGTGTCACCATTGTGGCGTTTTCATTGATTTTATTTCTTTTCAATAGTTTGTGTATGATTAAACGATTACTTTGATGAATGATTTTTTATATGAAGTATACATTAGTTTAGGAAACGGAAAAACATTCAAAATTATCAGTGAAGTGAAAAAATATAACCTAACCAAACATACTTCTCATCTTGGATATTTTGCGGTCCTTGATTGGATGTATTAAATTTAAAAAAATAAAGTGTGTACTTCGCTCGTTGGGGTGTTCTTTGCAGGTCGGGTGAAATTCTCTTGACGAGTGAATTGAATTTTAAAGAAACGATAAATCATTTCTTTAATAAAACGATTCTGAAAGAAGGAAGTTAAAAATATAAGAAAAAAAAAATACAAAAAATCGGAACGCTGGGCTGGAATCGAACCCGGTACTATCGCGTGCAAGGCCAGTTCCATTTTCATTAGAATTGATATGGTATTGGATATATTATTAATATGGAATTGGATAATAATAAAATTATACGCCTAATTTCAACAATAGCCACAATTCGGACATTAGCTCGAAAATATACATGTATATGTAGGTATATAATAAATATTATGTAGAGTTTATAATTTGTTGACAATATAATACCTTAATTAGATTTTTGACATTTATTTTTGTAAGCTGATTTTTCTTTGCCTTATCATTCAGTGTTTTATCTATATCAACATTTGAATCCAATTGACTATCATTTAATAACGCATCCAATTCATTTTCAGCCCTGTAAAATAATCATAATTAATTGAAAATGTTAAGTCTATATCACCAGGCGCTTGGAGTGATAATAGAGCACCGGGCGGAGGCATGTAATGTTGCAGAGAACCAGGCGACCAGTTACACTGTAGGGGTCAAGTTCTTTTTGCCAAGATCATTTTGTCTGGACGGTCTTGCCGCGTTAATTTCTAGGCTTATACAATTTTTTAAGATAGTTCTAGTCAGTCATTTTCCTATTGTTTCTCTAGAAGAGATACCTGGATATTATTGAATTATTACAGCATTAAAATCTGACCAGCAAAAGTTTCACAGTTTTGACAAGGTACTTTATAAATATATTTTTGATCAACTAGAACCACCTTATACCACTACTTTAATATCATGCTCAACTTATTTATGCAATTTATGATATTTAAAAATACCTAGAAACCTTGGAATTAAATTGCATAAATTATGCGCTATACAAACCAAACAACATTTACATTTATGTAAAAAATTAATAATAAGCTAATGAACGCTGGACTTTTAGGAAATAACAATGTTATATACAACAGAAATAAAGGTTGAGTGTGAGTTGTGAGTGTCAACTGCAAAATGGGGGCTTTGAAGTGATGTCTGGTCCGGTTCTCTACAATGTCACTGGGTGATTGCCACCGCCCCCCAGTGCTCTATTATAACTCTGAGCAACCGGTAATATAGACGCAGCGAATGTTTATTCGCATCAAAATTTGATTGCCACAATTAATTGCCTTTAAGTGAAGACTATTGCATTTCCTAAAAAGGCTCAGTCACAGTTTTAAAATGTGGTAGTTACTGAGCTCAAAAACTTTATAGAAAAAAATATAGATAGTAATAGTAAGAGTGGGTTTTTGACCGATCAAATTCTTTTTGTTCAATTGACCAGCTAATTGACTGGTCAAAATCTTTAAAATAATTTTTTTTAAATATTCATATCCCAAATTTAGTTTATACTTTACTGGAACTTTCTAGAATTAAGTACATTTAACATAATACTTAAATATTTTATATATTTTAATCAATCATTAAAAATAAACAAAAATTAAAAATGGACAATTGTCTGGTCTTTCTATAAAATATTATATTCTATTTGACAACATTTTGACTGGTAAATTTACTGGCAAACAAACCTAAGTAAAAGTATTTGTATATTCTCTATTAGGTAGGTAAACTTGGTTTTTTTTTTTTAATTTTGGTTGACACTAAAACTCATTCCAAATTTTAAGTAATCAGTGGAAATATTTCTATATGATAATCAGATTATAAATTAAATTTGTTAATCAAAATATGAGAAAAATTACAAATAAATATTAATTTATCTATTCTACTCATTTGTTTGTTTATTAATGTTATTAACAAAACATAGGTATGTAAAACACAATTATAAAGCTAATGTAGCTAGATAGTTTATCTTTAATTGTGAAGTAAAATAAAAAAAATTAAAGTAAAATAAAATATAGACAAGAAAGCCGAACATACTTCGCACCACGGATATTCTTAGTATCGGGCTAGATACTCTTTGTAGGTGCGTAGAATTTTAAGGAAGCGATAAATCATTTCTTCAATAAGACGATTTCGAACGAAAGGATTAATAATATTACAAAGAACAATAATAGTCGTCATTTTCAACACACTCACTAAGAGTATCTGACCCGAGGAAAGAAAAATATCCATGGTGCGAAGTAAGTCTGGCTTTCTTGTCTATACTTTACTTTACTTTACTTTACTTTGTTTTACCTAATAAATAAAGGAAAAAAAATTGAACGAGAAAAAAAGTGTTAGAAAAATGTCTAATTTTTTTTTCACATTTTCAAAATTTTCTTGCGCCAAAATGTTCTCATTTTATTGTCTATCTATGTTTAAATTTTCATAAAGTTTGTATCAAAAAATGATGGTTTCCGAGTCTTTTTTTGTCAATATTTGAATAGTTTTTTTAGAAAAAAAAAAAAATTGAAGAATTGAGAAATTCAAAAAATTACCTTTCTAAAGTACCAGATAGAGACATCCGATCTCAAAAAGTTACTGATTGAGACTTTTGGACAAGTATATCTATATAAAAGTGTTTACAGAAAAAAAAAAATAATAAACATCATTATAACAATACTAGTTTCTTCACTTTGTTCAGAATCTAAAATTGAGTATAGTAAATTAATAATGCAATTTAAAATTAACACTATTAACCAATTATTCTGTTCTTGGGTAGTAAACACAATTTAAGAGTTGCTGAATTTACACGAGACATTTTTATAAAGCAATTTCTTTAATCTTCCTCACAGAGTCAAAATTTAATTTATGCATATGTTTATATACCTAGTGAAATTTGGATAAACAATTCAATACAATAATACAATATTGAAATATGGTTAAAACAATATCCACACTATTTGTGTACCGGTCGCTATCAATGAATCAACACTGATATTGAGTAAAAGTAAAAACCATTCAAACTACATAGAATGTTTAATAATGTTATTATATTAAATTAAACGAATATGGTTAAATGTAATTAATTATTCACTTCTAATTGTATTTTATCTTTTGCATTAAACAATAAAGTTGACAAGTGTAAATTGCATTATAATACATACGCCGATTCCATGTCGTCATATGATTGATTTGCCATTTTCCAAAAAAATCTTCAGGTATATTTACATAAATCTAAGAAAAGTCTTTGGTCATGATTGGTATCGCTGTCTAACATACGTCACATTTCAAAATTACAATTTATATTAAGATTATAATTAGAAGCATAAAAACATATATGAGCATAACGAATGAAGATTGATGAACTATTGACCATTATGTTATGGACGAAAATGATTTTGTTGTAAAGAGTTCGTTAATAACAGCTCCTTAACTCAATTCCTAATCATAAATTACTGTTATCTCTAACGGCCAATTAACATAGATAATAAATTATCTTTGCCAGTCTGTTGACTGCACAGCTGATATTATAATATATAAAATAATGTGGTTGACTGTAAGTTGAGTACTGATAAAAAAACCATCCACTATGATACATAGATAGTACATAGACCCTATACTATATATATATATATATATATATAGTATAAGGTTTATGCAAAGATAGTATAAACTGTTTTGTTTCTTCGTGGTATATTCAGCACTGGTATCACAATATTAATCTATTCAGTGGTATCACCATCACGTTGTAAACAATTAATGTAATCAATTTCATAGCACTTGATGACCACTTATAAGATATTTATCTCCTATTCAAGGTGGATCTATCAATCCATCTTGGTCCTATCCATATATTTTGTATTATCTATGCTATGATAACATGGACAGGCATATTCGAAGGGAATGTAATAGAGATTACTCGTTGGTACAACAGAGGGACGCATATAAGCATGTAGTACCCTACATTGCTAAAGACCCATATAAGAATCCCTCCGAGCACTTATTGGCTGTATTATGTTTGTGATAACGTTTTTAGATGCCGATAGTGATCGTTTTTTCTCGTAATTCGTTTTTATCACGGTTTTAATTAAAATATTCTATATAAAACATCACTCGTTTATAACTCGTTGGTCTATAGATAGATAATAAAACTTACAAAACCAAATCATTTTAAATTTAATTTTTCCAACATTAACGATCTTAATATTATTCTAAGGTGTGATAAAAAAAATTAACGAGAATAATTTATACGTGGGGGTTGTTGATCTTGGAAAACTCAACTACGTTGGAATTTTCGTTTAAGTGTTCTAAACGGGAAATTAATTATGTGTTTGTAAATATTTTATCTTGATACACTGAATAAAAAAAAAAACTATTTCAAAGTAGTCCTAATTAAAATAATTTAAACAGTAATTAAAAAAATGTTTTGTTACCTAATGGTAATGACCTAAACACCCTAAAAAATTGATTAAAATGACAAAAAATTATTGAACGAATTAGCCTAAAAAGGAAAATTATCTTTTAATTATCTGCTGTAACTTTAACTTAATATACTGTATATTGCAGTACAATAAAATGATTAGTGAACCATAGGTAGAAATTAGAAAAGATATGTTGGTGGCATTGGTGCCATATTCCAAAACAAAGAGTAGTGTGTACGACTAAATCACTGTCATGTCATTAAATTTAACATTTAAGATCATTATTATATACTCGTGGTATTGGTATCCGTATCGATGATTATTTTTGCATAATTTTATTTGGTTTTATAAGTTTTATCATCGATTTATAGACCAAAGTGTATTTATTAACGAGTAGTGTTATACACAGAATATTCTAATTAAAACGAAATACGAGTAAAAAAGCCGGACATACTTCGCACGATGGGTGTACTTCGCACGACGGGTGGTATTCTCTTGACGGGCGTATTAAATTTTAAAGAAACAATAAATCATTTCTTCAGTAAAACGATTCTGAACAAAGGAAATTAATAATATAAGAAAAAAAAAAAATTTCGAAAAATGTCCAAAAATTTTTTTCACATTTTCAAAATTTTCTTGTGCCAAAATCTTT
>JAIPRM010001904.1:0-33857 GCA_025469315.1 Stegophylla sp. TES_Ste_2020 | reverse complement strand
TGACCGTTTTTTTCCTTTTGTAGTTTTGTAATCATTCCAAGAAGGTTGATATTTTCCTTATTGCCATCATGTGTATTTTTCGACGATGAATACGATGATGGTGTGAAATAATATCCACGTGCAACAACAGTTTTCTAGCTATTTTATTTTATTTTGAAAATTCAATACTTTCGGTTATTATACTACATACCTACTAATTCACCTACATAGTCGAGTTATGTGTTGCGGCCTAGTGGTAATGGAACCGGCTTAGTGCGCGATTTCAGCCCGGCACTCCGAATTTTTGCATTTTTTTTTTCTTATATTATTAACTTCCTTCGTTCAGAATCGTTTTACTGAAGAAATGATTTATCATTTCTTTAAAATTTAATACGCCCGTCAAAAGAATACCACCCGTCGTGCGAAGTACACCCATCGTGCGAAGTATGTCCGCTTTTTCATCATATTCCTATCAGATTTCATCAGATTTCAATGTACATATTTTTCCTATAAAATATAAAGCTTGTTTAATAAGTTACATATAAAGTCCGGAACTGTACACCGCGAAGTGTACAGCGATTTTTGTGCACTTTGCGAAATGTACAATATTATTGTATAAGTTACATTATTCAAATCATGAAGTGTACAAAAATCACTGTACTAATCATAAAATGAAAAAATATTTTATACATATCATATTACAATTTCGAAATAAAAAATATTATCTTAAAATATTCTATTATTTTAAGACAACATATTACCAAAATTATTCTTAAAGAACAGAAAAAAAAAAAAAGTTAGTAAATAAAATATATGAAACTATAATAGTTATTTCGAACACATATATTAAAACAAAATTGATAACATATTTTATGTTTCATATATTATATTGTAGCATCTAACATATAAAGGTATACAAATACACTAAAAATGATAAAGATTAAGATCTGAGAACAGTAAATACAAAAGAGTCGATGTTTGAAGGCTTAGATTAATTAAAATGTTTTTGTACACGAAAATGTTATAATAATAAATGTCTATATAGAGAAATAAATGTGCCATGCAACTCTCACTGTTATATTTTGTTTGATTGTAAAAATAAGTAATAATATTGTATTTGTATTTGTGTTTATGTATCACTTTTTCGTATAGATATACTTGTCCAAAAATTTTGAACAGCAACTTTTTGAAATCTAATTTGTCTCTAGTTGGTTCTTTAGAGAGATAATTTTTTTAATTTCTGAATTCTTCAATTTTTTTTTTTGAAACTATTCAAAATTTGACAAAAAAGACTCGGAACCTTAATTTTTTGATCCAAACACTATAAAAATTTAGACATATGTAGACAAAAATACGAGAAAATTTTGAAAATGTGGATATTTTTCTACACTTTTTTCTTATGAAATTTTTTTTCTTTTTCTTTATTTATTAGATAAAAAGAATAAAATGAAGTAAAGTAAATCAAACTAAATTATAAACAAAAAAGTTGGACATACTTTGCACCAAGGATATTTTTCGCTCTTCAGGTCAGATACTTTAGTGGGTGTATTGAAAATGATAACTATTAGATATTGTTCTTTATATTATTAACTTTATTCGTTCAGAATCATCTTATTGAAAAAATGATTATTTATTTCTTTAAAATTCTACGCATTCACCAAGAGTATCTAACCTGAGGAGCGAAGTATATCCGTAATGCGAATTATGTCCAGCTTTCTCGTCTATACTTAAAATTTTTTTTTACCTGTACAATCAATTATGCTTTAATATAATATTTAATATGTGATATACTTTATTTATTTTTTGTTTTTGAGGAATAATTTTATTGATAGGTAGTAATATGTAGTCTTATAATAAAATATTTTATATCGAAAATGTATTAATGATGTGTTTAAAATATGATCTGCACAATATGTTGTCTCATTTTGGGATTTGTACAGTGATTTTTGTACACTACGCGAATTGTTCAATGTAATTTGTACAATGTATTTACTTTATTGTTTGCTTAACAATATTGTACACTTCCCGAAGTATACAAAAATCACTGTACACATCGCGATATGGATACAATTCCGGGTTAAGATGTAACATAATATACATAAATGTGGATAACAGGAAGATGTCTAAAAATATAATTTTTATATTGATTAGTATTCATTACATTAATGCAGGATATTTATTAAAAGATCAACCCTTAACTAACTCTCCTCTAAAAATGTTTACTTATTAAAAATAAGTATTGATTCATTTCATTATTCCAATACTATAAATCCAAAAAATAGTTCGTACTTTTTTCTATTTTTGATAAATTCCAAATAATATAGTAGTTTTTACTCTTTTTCATTCAAGCAGTAGAACATTTTTTTAATTTCTGAAAATGTGTTTCAGGTACAATTCTTAAATAATATATATGATACCTATCTTAACTTGTAGCTTAATATTTTAATTGGCATAAAATTTTAGGAGTTTTAAACATAATTTTGATATTTTATTCATAATATAAGAAAATAGTAGATTCTCCTTTTAATATCAATAATATCACAAATTATAAATATATATAGTTATTAAAGTTTTACAAATTACTGTAGACAACTTTTGTGAGAGCTGGTTGATAAATCACACAAAAGTTATATTTTGTAAAAATATAACTAAAAAATTGACAAAAGAATTAATCATCAAATCTGAATATTATTCAAATATTTGTATCACAAATTAAAAAAGGCAGAGTCATCTTAAACATGAAAAATTATTTTTCGTTGTAGATCTTGTTTCTTATGTACTAAAATATTTTTATTATTTATTTTTAAATTTATTGTTTCCTATTATTTTTAATATTATGTAGTGTTAGTTTTAGTTTTAAGATCATTCAAAAACAAAAAAGATGGATGAATTTTTAGTTTTGGATACTTGTACTTTTTAATATTTCTTTGCTTTTCAGTATAGGTATTTTCTAGAAGTAAATATTAAACTAACTATTTAATTTAAAATGAATGTGATATGTTTTGTTTACAGGTGCGCCATAAATCAAATAACAAAGTATATGCCATGAAATTATTAAGTAAATTTGAAATGGTATGTTTTTCTCTTAATTATACTAAACGTTTAATTATTATTTATATTATAAAAATTTATTACATTACTCCTCACCTATAACTTTAATGTAGATAAAACGGTCAGACTCTGCATTTTTCTGGGAAGAACGTGATATCATGGCACATGCAAATTCAGAATGGATAGTGCAACTACATTTTGCTTTTCAAGATCATAAATATTTATATATGGTTATGGACTATATGCCAGGTATGTAATTATTTTAATGATATTATCAAATTATTAAATGTTTACTTAATTTATGGCTAGAATATGAATTTTAGTTTATTTGATTGTATATGATTCAATATTTATATTTTTCCAAGTATTTCACCTCACTTAAACGTTAGATAAATTTCTAAAATAATTTGTGCATCTATGCAGTTTTTTTGTCATAGTAGTACTTCAATGGTGAAAATAAAATTTTGAATTGAATAAATACAGTTGTTGCCTCTTTTTGGAACTCGTGTTAGGACTAAAACATTAGAGTTCATTAACTAAATATAGTTCAAAGGTCAATAAAATGAAAGGTTCTAGAACATATATTTTTTTGGTTAAATTAATTGATATTTCATCTTAGTAATACAAATAAACAATAACAGCAAAATGGGGATGTATGTGTATATATTAGTATAAAAATGTATTGAAAAACTTTTAATTTTAATGTTTATTGTATGTTAGTTGTATTATTGTTAGGTAATTAATTGATTATCAGTAACGACTGAAGTTATGAAGTCCTACTTTGACTATGGAAGAAAATATATCTTATGTATAATTTTTTTTTTTCAAACTAAGATTCCATTATATTTTAAACAAATGGTATTTTACAGTTTTTACATACTAATATTTTTTCAGGTGGTGATCTTGTAAATTTAATGTCTAATTATGATGTTCCTGAAAAGTGGGCAAAGTTTTATTGTGCTGAAGTAGTATTAGCCTTAGATGCGATTCATTCAATGGGATTTGTCCACAGGTATATTGTGATTCATTTTTATAGAGTAAATTAATCAATTGGATTCTTATTCATTTAGGGATGTTAAACCAGATAATATGCTACTTGATAGATATGGACATTTAAAGTTGGCTGATTTTGGAACATGTATGAGAATGGGACCAGTAAGTAACAAATATATTCAAATATTATCAAAAAAATAAATAAATAAATAAATAAATGTTTCATTATATTTCATTACTATTATTTATTTTTATTGCTATGAATATTAATCACATTAATATACAATTTTTTACTTTTTAGGATGGTATGGTTAGATCTGACACAGCTGTTGGAACACCAGATTACATTTCACCTGAAGTGTTAGAATCTCAAGGAGGAACTGGGACAGGAGAACATGGGGTTTATGGTAGAGAATGCGATTGGTGGTCTGTAGGTGTTTTTGTGTATGAGATGCTCATTGGGGATACACCATTCTATGCAGATTCACTTGTTGGAACATACAGCAAAATAATGGATCATAAAAATTCTCTAAGCTTTCCTTCTGATATAGAAATATCTCAAAATTCTAAATCCTTGATTTATGCATTTCTTACACATAGGTAAATGTTTGACAAAATATTTTACTGTAAATATTGAATGAAATCATTACCATTATTTCAGGAAAAAACGTTTAGGGAGAAATGGAATCAATGAAATCAAGGAACATCCATTTTTTCAAAATGATCAATGGACTTTTGATAATTTGAGGGATTGTAAGAAATATAATTACTATTTTTTCTTTTTTGTGTATATATATATTTTTTTAATTTAGGTGTGCCTCCTGTTGTACCAGAGTTAAATGGTGATGATGATACTAGTAATTTTGATGATGTTGAAAAAGATGATGGTCCCGAAGAAAATTTTCCGATTCCTAAAGCATTTGCTGGAAATCATTTACCATTTGTGGGATTTACTTATTCTAGGGATTACCAGTAAGTATTTGTTTTAATTTAATTATTGAAATTAGTGTACCTAAATAATTTAAATATTTGTTTATTTTTTTAATATTTTACAATTTAATGATTTGTTTTCAGATTATTGGGAAGCAATGTAATCAATGGTGAATGTATACCTGATACTGTAAGTGTTGTGCAAAATTATTAATTACATAATTATTTTTTATAATTTTTGATTTGTAGTTTAATTTTACTTTTGGTAAATTTGTCTTCATTAAAATCTATAAATTGGAATAATTACAACAATGTTAACAAAAATTTAATTTTTCTTCTAATAATAAAATTAAAGGAACCCATTTATATATTTGATTATTATATACTATTCTAATAAATATTATATGCTTCAAAGTTTTGATCAAAAGTATCTTCCATCTTTAGCTTTGAATATCAGAGTATATTATTTTGATGATCCTCATTTAACTATAAATCCACTTTACCCTAACATTTGTCCAAACATGGTTTTTGTCATCGTCTTTTGAAGCTGCACCCTACTACTGACACTTAGTGGATTGGTGATATCTTTATAACAGATCAAGTTAGCACACAAATGTTACTACAGTATGAACTTGTCTTTTTTCTTATATTATGTATATTGCATTCATATAATTTGTATATAACTGTTAATGCTTTGATTTAATTTTAACAATTACTATTATTTTTTTCATGTGCTGTTCTTCTTAAAGGTGGATTGTGTAAGTAGTACATTTTTATTTTTTTTTTTAATTATTGTATTAACTACAGTATTTAGATGTATGAAAATGCATGAACTAAATTCATTTTACTCTAACCTTATAAATAATTTTAATATTTATTAACAATTATTTAAAATAAAGTTATTAAAATATGTTTGAAATGTTATTAAAATAAAATCAGAGAGCTTAATACTCCAAACAATTTTAAGCTACTATTTTATTTCTAATACAGCCTCATACCAACTTTATTAGCAGGTCATGCAAATCAACAATAATTTGGCCCCTAAAATGTATTCCTCTCATCCATTCCTTTTCACTCTAAGTCATATTAAAATAATATATGACATATTTTAAATGGTGTGAAGCAGCTAGTGTTTTTATAATAATTATGTTTTTTATTTTTTTTCTTTATTATAGAATTTTTGATGTAGAAATATTTATCCATAAGTTTCGACAAACAACTTTTTGAATCAAAATTTGCTGGTAGATCAGAGGTGACACTTCTATGGCATGCGTGCCATTTGTGACACATTAGATACTTCTGAATAACACATTAGCATCTAATAACAGTTTTATAACCTTTATATTGAAATAACCTGTCTTTTATTAAAGAACAAAAAATGAGAAGTTGGTGTTTTATGGCACACCGCTATTTTTATTTGTTTATTTGGCACTATATAGAAAAAGGTTAAGGCCACCCCTACATAATATTTTTGAAAGGTATTTTTTTGAAATTCTCAATACTAATTGGGAAAAACTATAAAGAAAAATGTTTCTATTTTTTTACACTTTTTACACTTTTTCTCATCAAAATTTTCGTATTCCTATTTTGTCTTGAATAAACTAAAGCTCCACTTAGAATCAGTTTATTGTAAAAATGATTTTTTGTTTCTTTAAAATTTAACATACCCATTCAAGAATTGAAAATTATGGAACGCCATTTGTTCGGCTTACGGTAATATGTCTGACTTTTTATTAAAATTTTAGAATACTAATCATAAAAATAACCATTATTCAGTCATGTGATATAATCATAATTAGGGTTAGGATGATAATTATGTATTTATTTATTACATTTTAATTATAATTATTTATTAATCATTTGAGACAATAATTACATATATGTTTCATTTTCATTTTTACTCTAATGGATTAACACCATTTTTGTTTTTTTGCCTTTCACCTACAAATGTCTTCAATTGCTTTTCCCTCTTTTTTTGATATTTTATGTTGAATAAACAAATTTATTACATCAATTTTGAAAATGTATGCCATAATGAGTGATAAGAACTTGTAAAGGTATAATGAACATGAAGAGATAATGAAAATAAGTTTTAAAAATATGTTTTTTTAACATAATAATTTTAAATTGTTGAAAAACATTTTTATTTTGAATGCCTTTTTTTTTGCTTTTATTCAAATTTTAAGTGCTTTTCTTATAATTTATATTGCTCTAGAATCCGAACCCTAATCATAATGTATAGTCAATTCTAAATTATGTATTTAAGGAAACATAACAAAAAGTCTATGAGATAAATATTTATAAAATGAAAAGTTGGTTGCATAATCTGTGTTTTTGTTAATAATATATATTGATTATAATTCTAATTGTACTTGATATTTATTCTTACAGAAAGAAACTACTCATATGGTTGGTCTAAAAAGGGAATTAGATAATGAGCGCAAAGAATTGTTAGTTGTTCGTGACCAGAATAGTAAACTATTAGTGCAGTTACAAGATGGTGCTGATCGAGAATCACTTTTGAAACAAAAAACTGCAGCTTTAAACTCATCTATTGCTAATCTCCATAAAGACCTTAGAGATGTAAATAAATTTATAGAAACATATATTATTTACTTTTGAATGTTATAATTATTCAAAAAATTGTATATTGGTAATGTGACATGTTATATATACATTTATTGATTTACGTCTAAATATCTTAGGCACAACGAAAAGCTGATAATGAATGTGAAATGCGTAGGAAGACTGAAGCATTACTCCAAGAATTGAAAAGAAAACTTGATGAAGAACAAAATAAAAGAACAAAAGAGATGAACAATAATCAACAACATAATGACAAAATTGTTGCACTGGAAAAACAAGTATGTTAATTTTAGAAAAATGATATTTGATTTAGTTCAACATTTTGTGTTATTATGAATTTAAGATGGTTGAGTTGCATGAAAAGTTAAAAGTTGAAACAGATACATGTGCCAAACTTCGTAAACAAGCTGCAGAGTTGGGAGTGGCAAAAGCAGCTAATGAGCGTATGGCAGCTGAATTACAAACAATGTTAACTGCTTTGCAACTCAATCGTGATACATTGCATGAGGAATTAGCTACTTTACAAGGTCAATTGTCTCAAGAAAAAAGTTCATTGCGTGATTTGCAATTAGAGCTTGAAGGTAAACTATTCTGATTTATATATTATTAATTATTATAATATAATAAAATATTATTTATAAAATTATATGATTTGTGTAGGCTTTTATGTAGATAATATTAAGTTCATAAATAAATTATGTAAAAATGTTATATATATATATAACTTATATAATTACACAACTAAACAATAATATTAATTGTAACGGTAAAAAATGTTGGGTCTTCACAGATTTTCACACTATTTGTATGTGCTATATTGAGAACTTATATCTATCCATATAATAATAATAATAATATTATTCGCAAACAATTTTGTATTGATTATAGAATGAATAGCATAATTTCTTGTGTATAAATATATATATATAGGTTTAGGTAAGTTTGTAATATTTATATATTTTTTTACTTGCATCTCTTTGATAAGCTATGTAAGATATAGAATATCTTGTGGTAAAGAGTTTGTTAGAGATTTAATAATAACAATACTATTTAATATGAAAGATTGGACTATTTAAATGTCAGTTAAATGCATGTGTTTTACAAAATTTTAGTATGTTTCATACCATAGAAATTAAATTATTTTTAAAAATCCTTCATAAACTAATTGCTACAGAAATTGAACTTTGTAGTTTAAAATATTTATTAGATTTAAAATGCATATAAATATATAAATGTATTCAAATCTATTAAAATTTTCTAAAAATGAAGTACAGAATTCATGGAGATCGTTTGATATTATATTATCTCTATACTTATATAATGTAATATTGAACTAAGCCAATAATATTAGTTAAGTTTTGTTAAAATCAAAGTATACTAGCTACACTTAACATTCAAAATTGTTTTAATTGATTGTTTGAAATAAACCTATCATTTTATTATTTACCTATTAATCTGTTTTTTCTTAAAAATGATTTCTTGAAGGTCGTTTACAAGCCTGTCAAGCTGATCTCGTGCGGTCTAAAGTAAGAGAACAAAAACTTAGTGAAGATAACAGACAACTTGGAGAACGGACATCAGAATTAGAAAAGGAATGTGCATCTTTAGTATTAGAATTAAAAACTGCACAGAATAGGTATCAACAAGAAGTTAGGGCCCATGAAGAAACTGAAAAAAGTCGATTAGTAAATAATGAACAGGCTAATCTTGAAATTGTAAAAGGTATTTATTCTTCATTTACTTTTTATTTTATAAGTGGTGTTGTATTTTTTTCACATGATTGTATTCAGAGATTTATAATTATTTAAAGTAATTTTATTCTGATTAAATCAGTCACGAACATGAATTTTTTATTACTTGAACAGTTTAATTATTAATTTATAAGTATATTTGAATTTTTTTTTTATGTGTATTATTATTGCCATAATTAACTAGTTAAAGTAATTAATTTTATTTTCATGCTTAAGTTAAAATGGATTATATATTTAAAGGTAAACTGTGCATATATATCTGTGTTGGTTATAAATCATTTTTATGTATTTATTTTATTACACTTTTTATATTTAGCGCTTCAAACTAAATTAAGTGAAGAAAAGAGTGCTAGACAAAAAGCTGACTTTTTGACTGAAGAAAAAGACCGACAAATATCAATGCTATCTGTCGATTACCGGCAAATACAACAAAGACTACAAAAGGTTGAAGGTGAACATCGGCAAGAAGTTGAAAAAGTATGTGATAAATAATAGTACCTAAATTAATCTATATTTTTACTTATTTGTTTACGATTTTAGAGTAAAGCTTTACATGCTCAAATTGAACAAGAACTAACTAAAAAATCTGCATTGCAATCTGAATTGGGTGCACATATATCTGAAGCGACTCAATTACGTGCTAGGGAAGCACAGTTATTGCGTGAAGTTACATTATTAAGAGAAAATAAACGTGCTATCGAAGAAGAATTGCATAAATTAAAAACAGAACACTCTGTGACTGATTTACAAATGAAAGAATTGCAAGATCAATTAGAAGCAGAACAATACTTTTCAGTAAATACTAATATTTAATTTTTTTTTTTTTTTGGGTTTGAAATTATTTGATACTAATGCAAAGTTGAAAATTTTATAGACTTTGTATAAAACTCAGGCTGCTGAACTCCGTGAGGAAGTGGAAGATAGAGGAAAAGGTGCTGCTGAATTGGAGGAAGAACGAGGTTCATTAGCTCATCAGTTACAAATAGCATTAGCTAGAGCAGATAGTGAAGCACTTGCTAGGTCTATTGCTGAAGAAACTATAATAGATCTTGAAAAAGAAAAAACTATGAGAGAACTTGAATTAAGAGATAGTCAAAATCGACACCGTAATGACTTAGATTCTAAAGAATTTTCCCTTAATAATGTAAGTACTAAAAATAATAATTTATGTTCTAACTAAAGAAATTCAAATAACATGAGTTTATTAGTACAAACTTGCTGTTTGTATATATATATGAAATGTATGTTTGTGTATGTTTATAATGTATAATTTATTTTTAGCTGAGGGAAGTAGAAAATGAATTAAAAAAAAAAATGGAACAACTAATTAAGGACAATGAAGAATTGAAAAATCAATTGAATATAATTCAAGAAGGTGTGACTTTTTAATTTTTTGTAGTTAGTCACAATGTGTTTTCTTTGCATTCAGTTTTTTTACTTAATGATTGTTATAGGGTATTATTAATGTTTTACTACTGTTTACAGAGAGTAAAAAGAGCTTCATTGAAGAATTAGAAAAGCTTCGAAAACAACTGAAACAAGAACAGCTATTGAAAGCTCAAGCTGTGAATAAACTTGCTGAGATTATGAATCGTAAAGACAATACAACTAAAGGAAAGAATAAAGTTTCATCTGCTGATTTGCGTAGAAAGGAGAAGGAATGTCGAAAATTACAACAAGAGTTGACTCAAGTATGTAATGCTAGTTGCATAGTTAATAGTTGGCTAGTACTGAACTAATAATTAAATTAAATGTTTGTTAAATTATTTTGAAAAAGTAATATATTTATATTACTTGTAAAATATTAATATTAGATAACCTTTCATAGTTTCTATTATGTTACTCTACTTTTTAGTTTCAAAAACAAAAGCAAAGTTTTACAGATGATTTAATTTTAGAAATAGTGATTTATACTTATGAGTGTTAATTTAATTGTAGACACTTGAGTTTTTCAACAATATTTTTTTTATGAAAATAGGTACTTTATTGTTTTCTGCAATTTATAATAATATGTAAAAGTATATTCTAATGTTCTTCGCTCTTTGAGTCAGTTATCTTTAAAGGGTTTGTATAATTTTTAAGGAATATTAAATTTTTCAACATTTCTTCAATAAGATGATTCAGAACAAATGAAGTTAGTAATATAAAGAATAATATTAGTTGTCATTTTCATCCTACTCGCTAAAAGTATCTGACCTAAAGAACAAAGAATATCCGTGGTGCGAAGTTTGTCCGGCTTTCTTGTCTATATTTTACTTTACTTTTTTTTATTTAATATATAAAGGATCTCTAGTAGACACTCTTGTAAAATTAATGTTGCTATAATAATAACTAATGTTCCTTTTAAAATTTGATTTAAATAACAGTTATTACATTTTAAAATTTTTTTTAAAATTTCATATATCAAAAATAGCTTATTTGAATCACTCAATAATTATTAACACAAGTAAGTTTAGGACATATAATGTATTCTTAAAATTAAGTTTTTGAGTTTTTTTAGAGATAATGAGTACACATAAAATAAATTTGATTGTGAATAGTTTATTATAGGATCAATTATTAAATAATTTTTTTAAGTCAACTAACTTATTATTAAGTTAGTTTAAACACTTGAATAATAATAATTAGCAATGAAGTTTAAAATTTAATCATTTCTATTAGCAATATGGTTTTTATTTAAAAATTATTTACATTATAATCACCTCATAAAATAATTTTAGACTTATAATAATGAACAAATAATTAACAGTGTCACATCTCACTATATAAGTGAGATTCTTTATTAAATTATATAATGGTTGATAGTTTTATATGTTTTGTAATATATAATATTAAGTGTTTTGATGTTTGTAAAAAATTTTTGAAAAAGAGAAAGAGAAAAAAATTAAAAGTAATAAACATTATTGTAAAATCATAAGCTTTTTTGCTCCTCTCTAAATCTAAAAAGACAGATTTGTAAAAACCAGTACATTCACAGCTCCACTCAGAATCTAAAAGTTATGTAAATATTATAATCAAAATTTTAAAATTACATGATTTAATGAGAAGTTAATGCTTGAATTTTAAACATACCTAATTGATGATTCTTAGTTGGGGTTTATATTTGAAGCTGCTACTCTTAAATCTGCTTTAACATTCAACATTTGGCTTTCAGTCTGGAGCGATATTTATTTTTTATTATCACTATTGTTGAATATCTTGTTTTTAAAATAAGCTGAAATAAAAGGAAGTAAAATAGGTAAAATAATAAAAAATTCTCTTAATAATTCTGGATATTTAGATTTGATGGAAATCCAAAATTCATCACGAAACATGAAAACATTGCTTATGGTTACCTATATTTTGTTTTTTGTAAGTAGGTGTGCGATTATCTGTCATCATTGTGTGACAACTAACAATTCTATTTTCAATAATCTGGAGAATACTATTAAGTAAATTATTCAAGATTATACCAAACATAATAAAAGTCATGATATATTTATAGAATATATATATTGTATATAACATATTATTATAAATCAATCTTATAGTAGTGGGAAGAGGGGCATGATCTCATACTATAGTATAAAAGGGAGCATGAACCTCAACGGGTTGAGAACTCTTGTATTAATATTTATAATATTATCTATGAAGAGTTCTGGTAAACATGAAAACATTTCAAATTTGTCACTGTTGATATAATGTTTCCATATAAGTATTTTATTTTTAAATAAAAACATTGATTTTGTCAGAATGAAATAAATTATTGGTATACTTCCCTTGTATTAAGACAACTTAGTTTATTAAATATTGGCAAGATAACGTAAAATTGCAAACCACTAACAATAAAAAATAATTTTAAATTAAATGAAATGATATTCATAGTAGGTATATAACTTTTTCATTTAGTGTTATATTATTGGCGATCCCCTATTAAAATTTTACAATTCCTAGGTTACGCATTAGACTACTTTGATCTTCAGGTAAAAAAAAAATGTTTGCATACAACAAAAATGTATTGTAAACTAATGGGTTTTTGCTTCATTTGGAATCTAAATAAATTGAGTTGCAATTATAAATAAATAATATACAACCATTCATAAATTATTAATATAATATATTTATTGTATATTTAAAACATGTTTTTTTTATTTCTTCATACATATTTTAAAATTTAATATTTTCATTTCAATAATAGCTTATTTCAAAAACAGAAATGTATGCACATTTTTCATTTCAAATAATTGTATGCTATAGGAACGTGATAAGTATAATCAAGAAGTGACTAAATGGCAGAAAGAGCTTCAGGAACTACAATCACAAGTAGTTGAAGAGAATGCTAGTAAGTTAAGACTTCAAATGGAGCTAGATTCTAAAGACTCAGAAATTGAACAACTTCAAGGAAAATTGACCAACTTGGGCAGTGAAACTGCATCACTTAGTAGTGCTGACAATGACGAAGTTGATATATACACCCAAGGTTTGTATTTATCATATTTTTTTTTAATGTCATTTATAAAACGAAAATTGTATTATTACAGAATCTAGATTAGAAGGATGGTTATCAGTTCCCAATAAACAAAACATTAGACGACATGGGTGGAAAAAACAGTATGTTGTTGTGTCATCAAAGAAAATATTTTTTTACAATTCTGAAAGTGACAAACAAAATACTGATCCTATATTAATTATAAACTTAAAGTAAGTTATTACATGAATTCTAAAATTGTGATTATTTTGAAATGCATATCAACTATTTCTTGTATTTTAGCAAAGTGTTCCACGTACGATCTGTAACTCAAGGTGATGTCATTCGGGCAGATGTTAAAGACATTCCTCGTATTTTCCAAGTGCGTATTTATATTTTGAATATTTACTTTTTTGTTACTGAATATACCAAAAATAAATTAAAATCTTGAATTGGTAAACTGGTAACTAATAGTAACTAATCAGTATTTAAAAAAAAAATGGTTATAAATATCAAAAACATATTCAAAAGTTTCTATATTGTATATGTCGTTCAACATGAACAAAATTATTTTCATAACCTTACTTTTTTGCTTTTAACTTCCACTAATTTACCAATATCTCTATTTCTTTCTCTCTAGTTAGGTTTGCCCTACTAATAAAAATAGGAATTATCTCCACTTCTTATACTTGATACGTATTTGGCATACTCATATTTTAGAACAGATTTATAAAATATTAAACAAATATTAATTTTTATAGTAAAATTATAAACCATAAATAAGATTGGAATTAAAGTAAGGTGTTTCTTTTCATTGATGTATTTTTGATCAATTTTTCCCCTACTAATTGTTTACTCAATATGACACTCGCTTAACAAAAAATATTCTCATTTATTGGATTATTTTAGTTTTACAATATTGGACTGATAATGACCATATATTTTATTTCAAACCTTGTAAACATTGTGCACTTGTTTTATGTATTAATTATAATTTTAAAATTATTTATCTAAAACTTGTATTTTAGCTGTTATACGCAGGTGAGGGTGAGGCTAGAAGACCTAACGAATCTGGCCCAGAACATCTATCAAGAAGTACAAGTGTTACTAGCACTATAGACGAAAAACCGGGCACAATCACACTAAAAGGCCATGAATTTGTTCAAATATCGTTCCACATGCCGACCAACTGTGAAGTTTGTCCTAAACCGCTTTCAAATGTATTCAGACCACCTCCTGCACTGGAATGCAGAAGTATGTTCGCCAAAAGACTTAATAAAAAAACAAAGTAATTGATATATCTCAAAATTTTTGCAAATTAGGCTGCAGAATAAAAGTACACAAAGAACATCTTGAACGGAAAGAAGATGCTATTGCACCGTGCAAGTTACACAATGATCCAACATCTGCTAAGGAATTACTAATATTAGCACCCAGTCGAGATGATCAAAAGCTATGGGTACAGAGGCTGAGTAAAAAAATTCAAAAATGTGGATATAAAGCCAATACTAATCTAGATGGCTCTAAAATATCACCAAGGTAGATTATGTCAATTAAATATACATATATGTTATATAATGGAAAAGGAAATAATTTTATGGAGTATTACTACCATTTTATTTTTATATAGAGAATCAACACGCTCTACAATGAAACTTTATTCTGGAAGTTCTGTACATCAGAGATCTGCAACATTGCCGTCCAATATAAACAAGTAAATGAATTGATAAAACTGCTAGATTTACAATGTCATATTATGCAACAGTGAGTTATTTTAATAGCTAAATAATGATATTATTTAAGCTAATGCAATTCAAATAATGTCTCTCTATTATATTAATTGTAGTTCCCCTTAAGGGAAGAGACTGGATCATGAATATGTCTTATGGCTTTGCCTATCTAATGTTCAGTTATTAAATGTAATCAGCGGCATGGCATAAGGCTAGGGCCACACGGTGCTGTGTCGCCGCATAGAAATTCAAAATTTAATTTAGTTCTACTCTTGACTTGGTGTCGATTAGTCATATTAAATATGTCAAATAAAACATTTTTAAAAGTATTGTGTGTGGCAAAAGCTACAGGAGAACTGGATGAACCTACTCCTTCAAAACAATTTAATTGGGTACATCCCTTAAATTCTGATTGTGAATAAAATAATCATTTTTCAGAAAATATACGTAAACACTCAGAAAAATTCTTCGAATATTATAGAATGTCAATTAAATCATTCAATGAACTCTTAGCTAACCTTCATAAATATTTATCTAAAAAAATTACTAATATGCGTAATCCATTAAGTCCGGAATGACGGTGACTCTCGGTAAGTTAGAAAAAATGATTTTTGAAATTGTACTATAAGACACATTAAACATACAGTCGTGTATGTCACATATTTATGTTTTTTTCCTCGTACATTTTTTCAATTTCTCAATTCTTCAACTTTTTTTTTTGAAAAAAAAAAAACTACCTAAAATTTGACGAAAAAACTTGAAAACAATCATTTTTTGATCCAAACTTTATGAGAATTTAAACATAGATAGACAATAATATGAGAAACATTTTGGCTCAAGAAAATTTTGAAAATGTTAAAAAAAATTACATTTTCCTAACACTTTTTATTCTCATTAAATTTCATTTCATTTAATCAAGCCAAAATTTTAAGTTGCTTGTCGTGGCCAGCATTCCACAAACAAGGTCTTAACTCCACTTCATTTATTAATTTTTCGTAGTCAAACATTTTTTTGTCGATAAATCAAAAATAACTGAACTCAAAAAATTATTTTGTGCTGCATGCGTTATTACTGCATCGTGTGGTCCGATATATATATTTGAATATGTGTGTTTCGTATTGATAATGGTGTGCGATGATACTGCATCACCGCAGCAGGTTGCGGTGAAAACCTGCTGCATATGGCAACGCTGCATTGTATGGTCCACTCTATTTAAAACTATATGTTGCGTGAATAAATCCACCGCATGCGGCGACAATGCACTCCACCGCATGCGGTAACATCGCATCGTATGGCCCGAGTCTAAATGTCAGAAGAGGCGGGATGACATGCTAGATCAATGGTTCTTAATCTTTTTCAAATGACAGAACACATTTTATAACATTTCTGCAGAACAAAATAAAACAGTTTACCCTAGTTTACAACAAAAAGAGAGTATCATACGGAAATATTTTATCTTACATTTAACATTCTTTACCTTAGCCAATGCAGTAATACTAATGCAATCTTTAACTTTTATTATTATCACAATATTGTCTAAACTAGTCTATTTATATTATAGTTCTATTGTGGCAACATCAAATGAGAATACACTATTTATACAAACAAAATCGATAAGTCAAAAAGCAATAGAACTAATCAATTTGTTTATTGTATGTATTTCTTCATTTCCCACTGATTTTTAAGTTTTAGAAGAATATTCACTCCGTGTTCAAGAGAAAACTGGTTAAGAACTACTGTGTTAGATGAAATAAAAAGTATAAGCATTTTTTTACGACAGAACAAATTTTAGATATGTTTCAACATTACAGATCAAAATCATTTTAATAAGCAATTAAAAGAAGGTTGTAGTACTACAACATAAAGTACTTCTTAAAACTATTATCATAGAAGCTAGATAATCCAAACTTATTGAGACTATAACTAGTTCAGTTAGATGAAAGATTTGGATAATAGAAATTTTTAAAAATGTAACATTTATGTATTTATTATAGTTGCTATGTATAAAAATATAATTAGCATTTGTTTATGATTACAATTTTTTGACTAATTTATTAATTTTTATTTGATGAATTGCTATTATGCCCTTTTGTAGCTAAATTTTGCACTAATATTCAAACAACAGAGTGTTCAGTTAAATCAGTTGACATGTATTTACGTTTGGATAATAGAAAGTTTGCATAAACAAGGTTCTACTGTACATGATATCCTTTTTTGTTTATTCTTCTAGCTAATACCAGCTTCAGCTGACTTAACACTCAGTATAATAATCAAACATATCTAAAGTGAGAAGAGTCCCTTTCCCCTAGATATGCACTATTCGATAAAATTTTATAAAATTATTTAAAAATTTAAGATTTAATATGAACCAATTTATTCATGTAATGAATAAAATACAAAAATTGACTACTTCATTCTGAGATATTCTCTAGAGTCGCTCCCCAAAATTTTAATGATTTTGTGTTATTAATTATTTTATTTTGCTTATAAGACCTATGCTTGTATCTACCATATATTTTAAGAAGATGAGTCTTAATAATAAAAATGGATACAAATAATATAGGTTATAATCAGGGTTTGGGATTTGAAGCATGAAATCATCTGGTGTGGTATGGAAATGTGTCATGAAATTTGATAATGCTTATTTTTATTTAAGTCAGTAGGTAGTAGTTAAATTAAAAAACAAAAAAAAAAATCCTTTTGACTTTTATTTTCATTGTATATTATTTTTTATGTTTTGTCAATGACCTACATAGATTTTAATAACAAAAACACAATTTTTTTGTGGGAGAATTAAAACTTAATTTTAGCTTTGTATAATATTGATTTCTGGTTTACTGTATTTTTCAAAAATATGTTAATTATTTTAAATTTAATTTAAACAATTTTTAATGGTAAAACAAAATATAGTTTTATTATCCTGAAAAACATCATTCTGTGTTTAAAGTTTTGATAAAAATATATTCAACATAAGTACAATTACCTTAAATTTTGCAATTTAAGTATATAATACAATATAAGTGAAAATTAGGTATAGATCAAACATTAATTTTTTTGAACTCGAACTCGAACTTGAATCTGAATTTTATTCGAACTTTTTCGAACTCTTAAAAAAATTAAAACATTTGAGAATCTATCCATAATTAATTTGAAAAGAAAAAATATAATAGTAGTAAAATTTTAAGTTAATGTTTAAAAGTTATATATTTTAAATGTTTTAATACTTTTAAGTTTCAATTGTTAAAAACATTTTAAAAACAAGTAAAAGTAAAAATTTCAGAAAAAAAAAAACTGTTCGAACATTCTAACATACACTTAACTAATACTATTCAAACGGTTCGAGATGTTCGAGTTCAAATTCGAACTGACTTTTCTCTCGGAACTTCGAACTGTTTGAATTTCTTAAAGTTTGAGATGTTCGAGGGTTCGAAGAGTTTGAGAACCCATCCCTAGTGAAAATCTTGGAAGTCTTGAAGGAGGACAGTACTTTTGTGAAGTGTGCACAGTTTTTGATATCACTTTTTAAAATGTTTATTTTGATAATTTTGAGTACTGGTTTTAACAGATGTATTCAAACTGTACTGTACTGCTCCTTGGAGTGTTGTAAAAATTAGCCAAGGGAGCTATTGCACAGATATAAGAAAGCTAGTTGGTAAAATAGTTTCTTACTGTGTACTGTGGTAGAAATATTGCATGCTTAAATAATCGGTTGACAATTAACAAAGGTAAAAAAATAATTTTCAAGGGTTATATTTGTCAAGGTTCATCTCTGAATATAATCATTATTATTATTATTATTTTTCCCTATAAATAATTTGGAAGCCGCTGAAAAATTTGAATACCTCTGAATGCTCAGTTAAAAAAGAAAAGAGAATCAAATTGAAAATCAAATTTTTAAAAATGTCTTAAACTTTTTTTGTGTTTATCTGATTGATATGGTATTAAAATGCCATTGCTATGGTAATGTAACAAAGAAAGTATTTAATAAAAAGGTTTAACTAAAGTATCATAATGTAATATTAAATAGGTATTTATTATTTTTAACTTTTTGAAGCCTTAACTATATTGTAAATGAAAATATAAAATGTATAGTTTATTATTTATTACTTAAATTTTAAAATTCAATACCTAAACTTCATAAGCTTAATAAATAATAATTATATGCAAGTTAAATATTGTATTTCAATAATTTTGTCAACTTTACCTAATAATTTATTTTAGTAATATTAATAATTTAATTTAATCTAATTAGTTCAGTTTAATAATCAACCCTTGTGATATCTGTTTATAACAAATTATGGTTTTGTATTTGTATAAAAAAATTATTTTTTAATAGCTCTTGGTTTTTTTAGAAAATAATCATTTTTTAAATTTATTGTTATGGAATTAAATTTTATAAAAATATAACAGATAACAAATTTTTAATAGATTTTTAACCCAATTTCGCACTAAATTGTGTGTACCCTATGAACCTTTTGTAATGTAACTTGGAGACCTTGAACTTGCCTGACTAGTGGTTTCCTCAAGCTACCAGATGCTTAACTAAACATGCCTTGCCATAAGACCTATCCATGTCAATTAAGAAAATCAATTTTAAAATGATTTGAACTGAACAATGGGATAACAATTTTAGAATAGACTTAATTATGAAATATAACAAATATAATTTTTTTTTTTAACCAATGTCTTTTAATGAATTGTTGAAATTAAATTATTTTAAATTAAAAATTACCTGTACCTTATAAATTGTAAGTTTATTGATTAGTGTGGTTACGTGGGATGATTTTTAACTTTATTATTACCTATAAATTATTTTATTAGGATTCAGTCAAGAATTTAAAAAGAATAAAGAATTGATGGATCACAAAGTATTATGTTCATATACATATAACTACAACGAAGTTGTTTTGTAAAATCACAGTTAGGATTATTGAACACCAATTAGGCTAATGGTTTATAGACAAATTTTTAAATTGTGTTTCCCATTAATTATATTTTAATCGATATGCGTAGATTGTAAGTGTATTATTTTCTATGTGTAACTTGCGATGACTGATTATGTATATAAAAAGCTCTGTATTTTATGTCTGATAATTTCACTAGCCAAGAAAATCGTTGATTAGTCTATATTTCTTAATTTGATTAACTTTTTAAGAAAGAAAATAAGTATTATGTTAAATCTTACTCATATGTTAACACCAAAATCATATGAGTTTTATGAATTAAATAGGTTTACATTGATAATATTCAACATACACAATGTTAACTTTTGTTATTTTTGTTTGTTAACGATCATTATGATCGTTCTTTAATAATTATTTATTTTAAGTTCCACAAAATATATCATACCAAGTTAAAATATGGGAGTAAAATTATTTTAATATCGTAAAGTAATAGTTAGTGTCATTATATATATGATACACTCACACACATATGCACATGCATACTTATACTTATATATATATATATATATATATGTGTGTGTGTGTGTGTGTGTATTGTATGCATTTGTCTTTGATTATTTATTTATTTTATTATTATTATTTTTTTTTTTTGGAAAGACTTATATACAGGTAGATGCTACTAAAGGTATTTTAAAATGTTAAATAATGATTTTCGCAGATTCAAAATATTGTTTATTACAATAAAATTGCCAAAGTTTTTTTTCTTTAGGAATCCCTTTCATTTCTAAAATTTGTAAATTTGTGTCACTATTTTATCATATGTTACCCATTGCGTAAAGAAATATTTTTAGTATTATTACATGTAACGTGTATTATTTAATTTATGTAATTGGCATATCCAACGATTAATATTTATTTTGTTATAATTTAATTTTAATTTTAATATTTGTAAGTTATATTTATACTGAAATAATTAAATTAATTACCCCAAAGAGCAATTAATGTCAGACAATATGTAGTTTAATACTTAGCAGGATTGGCAGTGTTTTTCAGTCTTTATTTCCAAGCGAGCTTTATGGGAAAATAAGAGATAGTTAATATGACAATGTATACCACACAGTATGACAGTTGTCTTGAGACTCCCTTTGCTTGATATATATTATTATCAAGTATTGCTTAAAAATGAGTTATACAATATTTGTTTGTGTATAGGATAAGCAATAACTAAATTTTTATGAAATATTTTATCTATACATTTTATTTTATTTTATTATTCACAATAATAACTTAATTTGCTTATACCATTATTATGTATAAGTTTACTGACAAGATTGTATTTACTTACTTAGACCATATACAACTTCATTTATGTCAAGTTCAAAAATTATTGTTATTTATTCCGCTTGTATTCCGAATTAATAGTTAAAATAGTATGTACGTAAATATAGCATTTTCCTTTTTTAATTTTATATTGTTAGTTTAATTAAAAATGAGTGAAATTGAAGCAATAAAACATTTTGTTGTGACATAATACGTTTTACATTTGAATGTATATTATTCTAATTAATAATTGTTTTTATTAAACAACGAAATGGTAAATTGTTTGCTCAACTTGAATATTTTAATAATCATTAATTATTTATACAAATTAAATTTTATGTAAGTTAGTCCAAAAAGTTGTGTGATAAATGCATTAAAACTACCATGTGTCGAAATTTAATACCAAGAAGAAAACTAAGTTTTGTTAGTTTTCATATTTTTTTAATATGAGTAAAATTATTAAGCAATTTACTATTTTTTGATAAAACATTTTGAGTATTATTTCCATGTTGTACTGTAAAATAGCTTTTATCAAAATTTACGAATATTCTCTTCCAACAAATTTGAAAATCGTGTAAAATAAATAAGTACACTTTTATTTTGTAAACTTAAAGCAATCAAAACATTACTTCCTGTTCCTAAATTTATCTATGTATAGTACAAATATATGAAAACATAAATTCATTCTAAAATATAATATTTAATTTTTGTTTAATTATTATCAAACAGCATTTATTCACAATCAAGTCAGTTTAATTGAATTTGACCTAAAAAAATGTGTAGAGTTATCTCTATCAATTAGTCTTATTTAAATTTGTTTGAAAGTAATTTTATCAAATCAACTTATTATACTTAAAATACTCTTTTGAAAAATATGTTAACTCATAAGTAAATAAATAATTTTTGTATTAAAATTAGGTAAATTTCATTAATATTATATCCATACCATTAAGAAATAACTGAATTTAATATACGGGAGACAAATATCTTACACATTAGCGAGTTTATTTAAACTTTGTATTGTGCTGTATATAATCGAAATTATTATCTGTTCCCATATAAACAAAAGGTACAAATAACTTTTTTATAAGCTCAATAAATTTTTATTTATTATTCTGCTTAAATCTAGTTTGTTTGTTTTTTAATGGATTAGTTAAGTGTACAAGTTTAATTAATGTTTTTTTTTCACATCTTATTATGAAAAATAAATGTGCGTATAACAATTACAAGGCAATGGTTGACTTAAAGATATAAATATGAATTTAATTTATTTGTTTTATTTTAATTACTGTTTGTGCTCGTCATCAACTTTATGATGTCGATTTCGTTTTTACTTTTCGTCATATTATATAAGTTACTAATACAATAAAATGTATAAAAACATAGTATATTACTGTTGTTAAATGCTCATGTTTTGACTTAAAAATTTAAATGTTATCATGTGAATTTTAAAATCATGTTAGTGTTTATTTTTGTGTACTGTGACCGCAGTGGCTTGGTGTGGCCTAGTTTTAGAAAAAATTTTTTACCCTCCATCAATTGATATTGTTGTGTTCTAAATGAATTGATTAGAGCACTCAATAAATGTTGAATCACAACTGTCAACTTAAAATAACAATAATAAAAACTACTGCTCTATGATAAAGTACAATTCCCCATTATAAATTTTCTAGTGCAGGTATGCTACACCACATTTTCACTCAATTTTCATCTCATTGATTTCCCAATAGTTAGGTAGTTGAATAATACTCAATATTTCAGACTAAGCTTAGAGCTTTTAATTTGTCCAATTTTCTACAAATAATAAATTACATTGATGGCAAACAAGTTAAAAACTAAAGTTTATTTACAGTTATTGTTGTAAAGAAAACGCTTAAGTCAAACAAAGTCTCAGGGTAAGTGATACTTACACTGCATATATCCACACCTTGCTACTTCGTTACTCATCTATCAGAACTTACTAATAACCATGATAAAACAAATAGGTATGTCAGCAATATCCATATTCATGACCAAATTTTTCAAATATGGCTGCCGTCTTTGGCCTCTTTGGACTAAAAATGAACATTTATTATGTTTTTTTCATTAATTTGAATTATTGTGAGTTATTATTTAAAATTGTGATAATAGGCAAAAGCTGGACGCCATTTTCATTAAATCATGCATGTCGGGATAGTTGCTGACATACCTATTTATTTTATCATACTAATAACTATTAATTACCAAGGAATTTTAAAGATAATTTTTGGGTACTACTACCCTTGTATACGAGTAATATAATTGAGTGTAATAATGACGGCCATATCGCTGTGTTGATATAAATTTGTCGTTTACTCTGTGATAGTAATATTAAACGTTGTACACGAGTTTTTAGTATTTTATTCAGTTTCTTTTTTTTTATAGTTAATTTCTTTTTAATTAATTTTATTGGTAATAAAAAAAAAAAAAAATTAAACTACATTTAAGTAAAAGACTTACATTATTATGGTAACAATAAAATTATATTTTTTCTCAGAACATTGTATTGCTAATAATTTTATTGTTTTTCAAACATAATAGCTTTTATAATATATTTAATATAAGTACTGTAAGATAATACTTGTATTTGTTGTGTTTTCCTTCGAAACCACTATTATGTATTAACTATAAACATTGGATATAGTTGTATATTTTTTAACTATTGTATAATTTACTATAATAAATATAAATAACATAAGTAATGATGATGTGCTAGCAGTGTATTATATTATATTATATTATATTAATAAAAATAACTATGGTTAATAACAATAATAATTTATGGACAATGGAACAAAAAGCAAAAGATTATTGTATGTTTACATGTAATAACATTATTATTAAAGAATAAATGTTTATTGCTTTTAACCAACGTGTCGTCATTATTTATTCACCATAATCATTGAGTACTATACAACAAAAGTTGGTTGATTAAAAATTTGGTTACAAGTAAAATCTTGATACTTTTTCGATAATGAGATAAGTATATGTATAGCTAAAATATATACGTATATAAACGCACAAATGAATATTTCCTAAAAAGGTAATTAATTAATAAAAAGTGAAAATTCTAAAAAGAAAAAAAAGGTGTCACTAGAAAAAAAAGCTGTTAAACACCTAAGTACAAGAATATTTTTGAAATCGTACAATAATTAAAATAAAAATAAAAACACAGTTCATCGTAAGACTAATAGAGTATCAAAGCGGCCAACTTTAATCCGACTTGACAGTGCTCTTGGCCACCAGTTGATGTTTTTGCAATTTCAGTTTTAGCGCATCTCTTTTCTGAAAAATTAGATGTCAACAATTCATTAGTGTGATGTCTTGGTGACGATACTCATGGGTCGGGGGTAGTATTTTGATTAAATGTATTCTAAATACATTTTTCAGAATTTTATGTATTTTGAAAATACACAAAATATAATTGATAACTGGCTTAAAAACTTTTCACATGTGTAATAATGGAATTATTAGGATATTTTTACATTATATATTTTTTCCTATTTGTTATGTAATTAACAATAGAATACATTTCTGTAGCATACATTGATGGTCCATCACCAAAGTAAATTTAAATAATCTAGTCGAACCATAAACTTAGTGTTCTACGAGTGAATTAAAATATTTAGGGGGGGAGGAAACCAATGGACCTAGTTAAATTGCTTTCAATATAAATAGCAATTTAATTTGTGTCTTTTCTCATGTATAATGAATTTTGTTGTTGCTTAAACAAAATAAGCACATTAAATTGAAGTTTCCAAAATGACACATGTAATTTGACAATACATGACGTGTTATTTTAATATATTATTTATCTCAGTCATAAATTAGGACAGCTATTGATAATAATAGTAATAACTAATAAATGTATTATTATCTGTGTTTGTAGTTATAAGTGATTACTAGGTTTAAGATTTATATGCATTAGTATGTTTTTTTTTGCAGCTTCTGATTACTGCTTTAGTTTGCAATGTTCACAAATCTGCTCATCTGGAGACAAATGGTGGGTTTTTTTTATTTTCGCTTATTTTCAAAAAATGCATGTGTTTGCATATTTGAAAAAAAATTAATATTATTGTATATTTCGACTACAAAAACGCGAAAAATGCATGTTTTATGGAATATTTCATTACATGACATTTTATAGCTGTATAAAAATACACAAATTTCCAATGTCCATTTCATATTATTTGAATATTATTAAAAAATTTTTAAATCACAATTTGTGTCTAGATGGTATTTCTGAGAAGTCATTTTTCAAATTTCTCAACAGTTTTCTCAAAATTTGGGAAAAACTTCCCAATATTTAACAAAATAAACTGGGAAACTATTTTTTTTTTTTTTTTTTTTTTTTTTATTCAAACTTTGTGAAAATTTAAAGATAGATGAACAATAAATTTGTGAGCAAGAAGATTATGAAAATGTGAAAAAAAGAATTTGGGAAATTTTTTTCTTGCAATTACTTTTGTCCATAAATTGATTTATACTTTTCTCAGTAATTAGTGAAATACAAAACTGGCCGAGTAAAAAATAAATATTTTTGTGACCATAACAAACTTTGTAATTGTTAAATAAAATTTCAATACACCCATAAGAGTATCCCACTTGTGAAATGAAGAATACCCAAGTCACGAAATAATGTCTTTTTTCTATTGTATGTGTTTATTTAGTAATATTACGTTGGTTAATTGTACCATATTTTTAATAAACGCATATTTCATCATTTTTTATTGCATATAAATCTTAGCCCTAGTGATTAGTAAAGTTTTCTGACTTCAATCTTCAAATATTACAATTTTGGATAGTAAAATATTTTTATAATAAAAATATTATTCAAAGCAATACTTTTACAGAACTACAACTTAGAAAAACAATGAAACAATGAATTTTCAAAATCCAAAGGGGATCAACAATTTAAAACAATATAATTGAGGGGGATGAAATATATTGACAAAAAGAAGTTGAGGGATGGCTTCTTACTTTGACCACAGCAACCAAAGTAAAAATTGGAAATTATGTTGTATATTTTGTAAATATTTTGTATATTATTTAACATATATTTTTATGAAAGTAGATTTTAAACAATAAACTTTAAACTTTAAAAATTAAAGTTTTTATTACATACCTAAGTATAGGTACCTAATACTTGTTAAAAAAAAAAAATAAATAAATAACATTAACATTTTTAATATATACTGATAGTACCTATTACAGCTATATCTATAAAAAAAAAGTAGGTATATTTTTGAAATGTAATATTTTAACTATTTTGGATTCTGAGTGGAGCGAAGTAGCTAGTATTTTTACAATGATGTTTTTTTTTTTTTTTAATTTAGATTCTAAGTGAAGTGAAGAAGGGTATGTTTTTACGATTTTTGTTTTTTTTAATTTTTTTTTCTTCTGAAAACATTTTTGTATAGAAATACTTGTAATAAAAGTTTCAACCAAGAACTTTATAGATCCAAAATCACACCCAGGTGGTACTTTAAAGGTTATTTTTCAAATTTGTTAAAATTTTCTATGCGTAAAAGAAAACTACCCAAAAACTGATAAAAAAAAATGGTAAATTACAGTAAAATTTGTCATAATTTGAATTTTTATAAATTCAATTTTAGTTTTTTAATATAACTTCAAAAACTTGAAACTTTCACCTAATGCAAAAATTAGAGACACACACCTCATAAAATTTTCAAAAACATCTTTGAAAATATTGGAAATTTCTCGTTTTTTGTAAGTTTTTATATCATAAAATTTTACATCTGGATATTATCAAGACCTGAAAATTTATTGCAAACATACTCATATATAACTAATCGTACTGAAAAAATCTTGAAAATCAAAAGTAAATTTTATTTTTATAATTGTATAAAATTAGCAATTTGATAGAAATTGTTAGTTTTACATTAAATTACACTTTTCAACATTTAAAAAATAATTTGTTCGGCTAATGTTAATGAAACTTGGTACATAATTGAAGAATTACATTGCGAATATTTTTGATTAAAGAAAATTTTTTACAGACAAATAATTTTAAATCTTACAAGTTTTGATTGAAAAATATTGAAAAAATTATGGAAAATTTACTATAAATATTAAATTCCATAAACATAAACATAAACGTGGACTGCTTTGTAAATACATAATAATATTGGATGATTACAGGAAACTTGAAAAAAAGTGTATTTTTTATTTGACTGAATTGTTGAAAAAGAAATGTGAAATCTATAAATAGCAAAAAACATATATTCCCATAAAAACACCAAAATGCCAGTTAAAGGTTTGTTGGTGGTTTATGAATTTATAAAAATAGATTTTTATTGATTATAGTATTTTTATAAAGACATTTATAACTTGGCACATGCACAAACACACAACTATTGAGTACCCAACATTATTAAATAACATTTGTTATATAATCTAATCGACAATTATTATTGTATATAATAGTTCCTCTCAGAATCGTTTTATTGAAGGAATAATTTATTGTTTCCTCAAAATCGATCAAGATCGAAGAATATCCATGTTGCAAAGTATGTGCGGCATTTTTTTCTGTAAACACTTTTTCGTATATTTAAATACTTGTCCAAAAGTTTCAACTAGCAACTTTTCGGATTATGATTCCCCTCTAGATGGTACTTTGAAGAGGTCATTATTCAAAATTCTCAATAGTTTTCTCAAAATTTGGGAATAACAATTCATAATTTGACAGTAACGACTCAGAAACTATTCTTTTTAAATTCAAACTATGAAAATTTAAATATAGATAGACAATAATAAGAAAAATATCTTTTCACCAAAATGTCCTAGACTGCTCATTTGGACCAGAGGAAAATTGGACCATTCGTTAGAGATATCCAATTAAATATGTATCTTAAGCATCTCAAAAACCCCCTTAACTATATTTTTGGGGTTGTGAAATGAATTAAAAATTTGCACGCTTCCCAGTCTGTTCATCATTGATACAGTGGTATATTCTGCTTTTTCAGGGAAAATGCAACTAAAAGAGAGGGTCTTTTCCAATGATCTATGAAAAGGTCGCCAATTGAATGGTAACAATTTTATTATTGAAAAGGACGTTCATTGGTGTTAGATCAGAGTGCATTTATTTGTTTATTTTGTTTTAAATTAACTATCATGCGCTTACATAAATTTGAATCGCTTTCGCGACAGCTAATATAAACATTTTACTATATTATATTATATTTATAATTTCAATTAAATATGTAAAAAAAGCTGTCGTTAAAATAAAGTATCGGTAATGCGCGCGTCTGTATAGTGTGAACTGGGTGTAAAAATACATTTCTATCATACAATATCGATGTGCGTCATTGTTAATATTATTTAGTGTATCAAAAGTGTGATTTTACATTAGTCAATTTCCCGTATTGGGCTTTAAGCTGTTTCAAATGTTTCTGCCTCTGTTCGACTAGAAAGTCGCACTGGTCTGCCAACTTGCAGGGCGAACGCTTCGCCGAAATAAGATCTTCGGCGAGTGACGCTTTTCTCTTAGCCAAGTCGTCGTACTGACATTTGAACACATCCAATTTCTCTTTGATGCTTTCTGTTTTGTTGAGAAGCATTTGCTTTTTAGTCTTTTTCCTGAAAAACATAACGATTGGAGAGTTAACATAATGAATTTTTCTTTTTACTCGTTAATTAGACTTAGTAGCAATTCCAACAACTCTTTTTTTCGTGTAAGGGATCGAACCGAGACATTTATTTCCATTATATTTTTTATTTTTTTGTTTCTTCTCTTCGATCAAAATGCATAGTTTTTACAAAGACGTGTATTTATTTTTTTTAAAAGCCTCTATTATGCTGCGTCCGAGTTGGGTTCGAAAATAATTACAGTATTTAGTTTTGTACGAATTGATTCCAGGTTCCATATAAAATTATTTAATATTGTAGTAGTATGAACTATGAAATATAAATATGAATTCCGAACTTTTAGATTCTGAACGAAGTGAAGAAGCTAGTGTTTTTACAATGATGTTTATTTTTTTTATTTTTTTTTATATTTTTCTGTGTAAATTTTTTCGTATGGAAATACTTGTCCAAAAAATTCGATCAATAACTTTTTGAAAAAAAAAATGTGAAAAAAAAATTTTGGCCATTTTTCTAACATTTCTTTTTTTTATTTCTTTTTTATATTATTAACTTCCCTCGTTCAGAATCGTTTTATTGAAGAAATAATTTATCGTTTCTTTAAAATTCAATACACCCGTCAAAAGAATCCCACCCGTCGTGCGAAGAACACCCATCGTGCGAAGTATATCCGGCTTTTTTATATCTAAATCATTAAATACTATCTTCTGTTACGTTTATAATATAAATAAAAGACAAAATAATATTATAGGTATAGTATACCTACTTATACCATTAATATGTGTTCACATTCCATGCATCATAATGAATAAGTCTCGTATTGTTACTTTTAGTAAAAAAGGTAAACATATTAATGTTATTAATAGTTTTAAATTTTCATTCCATAAATGTCTTAAATAAAAAATGATGCTTAACAACGTGGGAGTAATAAGTACCTGCATTTTGTCATAAAAGTGAAATTGAAATAATTATTGAACAAACTATCTCACAGTGTCTCACGCAATCATGAATCTGTTGAAGCAAATATTTGAACCAAATAGTAAGCAACTTTTTGGAGAGAAAGCACAAGTAAATTCTTGTAAAAGGACATCTAAGTTTCCGATTATATAATAAACTACAAAATTATTTAGTATTTAGTACTTTGGTTTTAAAAATACGCACTACTCAGTAGGTACTCGAGAAAAAGTATTCAACCGAGTAGGTATTTCCAAAAGTTCAAGCGATATTCACAAAACATTAAATGGTTTTTAAATAGATAAAAATAAATCATAAACATTTTTCATAAATAAATGATAGTGTAATTAACATAATAAAATAATTATTTTTTCAAAAACTAAAAATTTTAAATTGGAAGATCCAGAATTTAGACCAGGTGATGATTATAAGAAAAATTGTCAGAGTTAAGTAATTATCCCTAATATATATGATTTGGTAGGAATTCAAACGGCAAATCACGAACGATTGCAAATGTTAGGTACGGAATATTGATTTAAAAAATACAATTAAAATATACCATAGTAATGAATATAATAAAAATGATATTCATCCTAAGCAAAGTTCCATCAAAATTATGGTTTGAATTTAAATTGTCAATAATAAAAACTAAAATGCATATGAATCTTTTTATTCGTATTTCAATTCTATACGTATATTTTATTCTTTTTATTCGATTATTTTTCAGCCTTTACATAAAAATATTTAAATCGATGTTTATATTAAAATGAGCAGTCCAAAGGGAAGAAGAAGAAGAAAAAATAATATACTATCTAATAACGATTTTGTAAGTGAAAAAAGGACAGAAAAATATTGTAAAAAATTGCTACGAATACGTTACCCTGTACCCTGTAAATTTCAATCTAACTATGAACAACCACAGGCACGTCACAAAGGGAGGAGACTTAGGGGGCCTGGTCCACTCAGAAAAGTCAATGACCCTGAACTGGCCCCCTTGATTTTATTGTTAAATATTTTAACTATGGCGTATAATTATTCCAAATTCCAAATATGTATTATGATACTCCATATAATTAACGATCGTATAGTAATATTTAAATTCTGATATTTTATTTTATAAATATTCGTCACCCGACATTATGAGGTAATACAATAACACGTCTTATAATAGATTGAAAACTAGAAATTCCAAATAAATACGTGTATCGAACGTACATTTAATAAACATAACTATAGAGAACACTACAATAATGTAAATTACCAGTAATAGTACCAGTGATATGAACAAAAAATATAATAAAATATAAAATAAATGTGCCTAACAAATAACAATATAATATTATTCTCTATCACTATTGAGTGTTGATTCATTAATCATTATGCACGTAAATCACGTAGCGTGCTAGCGTTTTTACTAGACACAAGCAACATTGCAATAATATAATTATGAAGAGAACTTTAATAAGCAGGACCAGTGTGAATAGTGGGAATGGGGAAATGTGATACCTTTCCACATTAGCTTTTTGTATGCTAATTATTAGTTGGTAAAATATTATTTGTAAACGAAGTCGGCAAATTGAGGTGGGTATAAAAAATAGAATGGGGCCAAAAAATGTTGGCCCCCTTATGGAAAAATGTTTGGTTATGTGCCTGATTAAATGCCAGGTGATTAAAATAATATATACATGAACATTTTTAACCGACGAACAACTGCATATTACGAAATCATATTAAACATTGAATAGTTAAATTTCAGAAAAAAACACGTAAAAGAGTATAAAAATATTTTTAACTATATTATGTACTTGTAATGTTACAGACGGTCCTAAGTGACCTAAGTCTCTGTTTAATTGGAAAGTAAAATCATATTTAATACGTGCAGTATAATTTTTAACACGCGAGACCCAATTATAGTATACAAATATTTGAATTTGAGAGCCAATATATATACCGTACCGGTATTAGTATATGCATACTAATGCACGTTTTCCGGTAGTAAAATACCGATTTTGGGCTTGGTTTTTCCTGAACGAGGGCGTTTTTATTCTTGTAAAAAATAGTACTGCGGGAAGAGGATCGTATCCCGCATATTTTCCACCCATGACTAGGCACTGCGTCCGGGTGAATAACATTGTATGCAATGATTTACCTGAAAATAGTGGCTTTTAGCTGTTCGATTTCGTTCAGTTTTTCGGCGATCTGCTCATCGTCCGCCGTTAACATGCGGCCAAACTCCAGTTGCCTGATATGTTGCACTGTGATCTCTTCGGTTACCGTGCAAAACTCGTCTAAAACAACCGACTCGCACTTTTTCTCCGACTTGCTCGCGTCTAGCGCCATACACTCGGCAGTCAAGTCGGTCAGGCTCGTTTGGAGAGTTCCCATCTCATTGTCCAGATCGGCCACGGCCTCCTCCAGCGTCCGGTTGTTCTTTAGCACGGTTTTCATGACGTAGCACAGTGCTAAAAAGTCATTGATGCCACGAACGCCTCCTTCGCCGTCCTGTAATCGCAACAGAGGTTAGTGGTGGTTCGGTTACAATGTGACATTTTTGGTTACATCACTATAGAACTGATACCGGGTATAATAATACGGTGAAAAAAGTGATCAAATCATTTTAAACGGCGAATAAGGGAACGAAGAAACTATTTGATTAGTGAAAAAAGTAATTGAAATTTATTTCATAAACTGAATATAGAAGTTAAGTTATATGCAAATTGCATATAGGTAGGTGCCAAAAAACCCATGGATGCTAAAAGAAATTTTTTTATCATTTCTTAAAAAACAATTTTTTTTTTTTTTATAACTATACAGATAATATTTCACGCTTAAAATTTAGATATTTTTCACAAAATAAAATTTTAAAATTAGAAAAAATAAAATATAAGAGTTAATCATTTTAGATTCTGAACGAAGTAATTTTAGATCCACATTAAAGTGGAAATTAAAATATGCAGTCTGAAATAAAAAAATCGTACCACGGATATTCTTCGCTCCTCGGGTCAGAGTGGTGTGTAGAATTTTAAAAAACGATAAATTATTTCTTCAACAAGACGATTCTGAACAAAGGAAGTTAATACTCGTAATATAAAAAACAATAATAGCCGTCATTTTCAATACACTAATCAAGAGTAACTGACCCGAAGAGCAAAAAATATCGGTAGTGCGAAGGATGCCCGGCTGTCTAGTTTCTAGTCTATACTTTACTTAACTTTATTTTATTATATTATTATATTTAGTAATTTCAACTAAGTGTTTAGAGAGGGTTGAATGAGAGACGTAGCCAGGATTTTATTTAGGAGAGGGTCCAGTTTACAAAAAAGGGGGGTGTGTCCCCCTTTTTACTTTGCACTTTTGGTGGGTGTTTTGAGTTTTAAAGAAATGATTAATCATTTCTTCAATATAACGATTCTGAGTGGAGTTTCAGTTAATAAAAAGCGGACATACTTCGCACGATGGGTGTACTTCGCACGATGGGTGGTATTCTCTTGACGGGCGTATTAAATTTTAAAGAAACGATAAATCATTTCTTCAGCAAAACGATTCTGAACGAAGGAAGTTAATAATATAAGAAAAAAAAAATGCAAAA